>CM077350.1:56374139-56562279 GCA_039655645.1 Ammopiptanthus mongolicus | reverse complement strand
ATATATATATATATATATATATACTTTCACATATCTCACATTCACATATCACTATATGGCATATAGATGTGAAGTAACATATGCACAAGTGTAGAACCATCGATATAAAAGAAAACACAGGAATGCAAGAGAGAGAAGCTTTAAGGGAAAAGGAATAAAAGTGTACCAGTTGGGGTAACTGTGGGGTCTCTGAAGAGTAAGTTAACGTCTGTGGTTTTGGATGTCACCGTTTCTTTGTAGGAAGATGAGGATGAATCTGGAGATTCAGATGCTGATATTGTTGTATCTTCGGGTGTTTTAGTTTCTGCTACAAGAATTTTGGTTCCTCACTGATGAAGCTCCTCGATGTGCTTATATGCTCATCTAATATATATCATGTAACAAATCAGAAAAGGGGTAGCAGCACAACCAAAATCAATTATCAATATTCAATATAATTAACTTTCTTTCATTCTTTTCTTTGGGATCCATTTTCTAATAATTAATTACAAAAGTAACTGTCTAGAATAGTCCTTTGTGTTTCATTGCAATAACAATATTTTGAAGTCATTTTAAACTAAATTGATCATCTAAAGAATGTAGCAAGCAGAACATAACATATGCAACGAAGGAAAGATATACCTGAAAATCCAAAAATCCTTTCTATCTGGTTCATGCAGTAGAAGTTCTCCATTGGTTGGTGCCATATGGGGTTGAAATTCCAGAAGCTCTGAAGATATATACTATTAATATTAAGTCACCAGGAACAAGAAGAATTTCAAACTGATCATGAGAAAGGGAAAATATTCAAAACAATTTAGTTATTCTACCTTTTCAAAGTCATCAATGGAACTCTTGCTTTGTTCATCTGCACATGGCAGCAAGCGTCTACGTTTGGAACTGAATTCAATCAAAGCATCTTCAAGATACCCAGTTGAGAAATCAGACTCTTGGGGTGAGAATGATGTTGCACTTCCATCCATAGCTGACACTGCATATTGAACATCAACAATCATTGTAAGTTGTAACACTATAATAAGCATATATATATAATATATATATATATATATAATATATATATATATATATATATATATATATATAATATATTTAGTTATCCAAGGAGCATTGCATTATAGATAGAAATATATAAAGAGAAAGGAAAGTAGTACTTAAAGACATTTTGTCCGCGTTGAGAACTCCAAGGTTGTGATAATCCCAACCTAGGGAAGAACTGTGGAGGCTACTAGTGTAAGCTAGGGAATGAAGCTCATTCATCTTGTAAGTAATAGGGTGTATCTACAGTATGTTCCTTGGTGCATACAAAAATTGAAGGGAAATGGGTCTATTTATGTACAAGTTGTGGAAGAAAATAGAAAAAGCATGGAGACTTGGATGAGTTTTAAGAAAGAAACTGTTGTAGTAGTAGTAGTAGTCAGTCAACGCAGGCTAAGAAGAAATTAAAGTGGGATGTTTTCTTGGGATTCTGAAAATGTGTTGTTACTTTAGTTTTTAAAATTTATTTCATTGGTTATTATATATGCGGGGGACTAAATAATTGCAAAGGTTATCATATTGTGCTTCTGCTCTTAAATGTAAAAAAGCACAAGGTTGAGGAAAAGACATGCCCCCAAAGAAACACAATTCAAATTTCAGCTTTTTCTTTAGTGTTTTCCTTCCTGGACCCTGTTATGCTATAGTTACCAACCGTTTCTCTTTTGAGACCTTTTTTTTATTTTTTTCTTGCACATTCTCTCACCCCATTGTGGGAGTCAAATCAGTAATATCCTTCCACCACATGACAAATCATCTTGGTGGGTGTCATATAACAAAGGGGCCCTACTTGTTGGCATGCTGTAGGGGCCCAGTTGAAAAGATGAGTAGAAGAAGAAGGAAGAAATCATGGGTTTGGTGTTATGGACCACCTTTTTGATCCTAGGGTTTGAATGGTTTAATTATGTGGAATTTTGTTACCTCACAGACATTGTAGTTTGTGTGGATATTGATTGATTATCTAACGGCAGCCAATGTGTCAAAGTGTAAAAAGTGTGTGTGGTTCTTCGTGTCAAAATGGGTTGAATTTTAACAGAGGCTTTCTATTCACGATATTTCAAATATTATTAATTTGATATATTTGAATTTATACACTTTCATAATAATAGAGGCTTTTCTATTCACAATTTTTCTAGTATTATTCCTTTTTACTATAAAAACCTACTTAGCCCTTGAACATCAGGGTTAGTAGTGCAAGATAGGTACACAATAAATGTTTTATGTCTGTGTCAGAGAGTGAAAGATGGTAGAGGAAATTTGAATTCATTTACATTTACATTCCCAGCAACAAATTTTCTGAGTACTATATGAACTTGAATATTGGATGAAATTGGCAAACAATTATGATGTCGAAAATTTAATACTTCAGTTCAGGCATTCAAGGGAATGGGATTTAGCTAATTGATTCCAAAGAGTTGAATCAAATTTTAATGATGGCATGGGATAAATTAATTTCTTACTATTCTTCGGAAAAAGAAAACAAAAGGAATGTTTTCTTTTTATGATACAATGAATGCTAGGCCTTTGACGAATAAGTACTCATCATCTTAATTTTCAAACTTTTTTTAGCAATTAAATAATACATATATATAAAACTATATATCTCAATTAATTTATTTTTTCTTTCGCAAAGAAAGTTTATGACCTAACATGGAGAGGGATGATACTTTTTGTTTTTAAAAAAGATATTCTTACCCCTTTGAATATGAGACATATACAGGAATGATAGGTTGAAGTGCAATTAAAGTGATCTAGGTGAGATTTGATTTCAAAATTAAATAATTTTAAAAAAAATAGTACCACTTGAACTAACATTTTTCATCCCATAAGTTGCTTTATATTAATGCATAATGACTATTTTTGGATATTCTATTATGCCATCAATCAATGGGGGATTAAAATTCAAGTGTCAGGTTGGTAAGAGTTGGTGGTTTTCCTTGAGGCAGGTATCAGTGATATTGATTTCCCTCGAGGCTCTTGCAAAAGCTGGATTTCTCCCACTAAAACACACGTAAGTTCTACTTTGGGTTTCATATTGCTTCAATCTTATAACCCCTACTTGTTTTAAGTCTCCAAATAGTGTTGGTTGAACTAAAATTTGAGGTTTACTTGATGGAAGGAGGGTTTTTCCTTTATCGGTTAACACGTTTATCACACCTATGGGATCTAAAATGTGGTTGAAGACCTGTTTTACCCATCACACCCTAGTAAGTGCTGCAGTTGGCAACAATAATCACAAAACATAACATTTTATACGTGTTTGTGGGCAAAAGAATAAAGTTATTCTTTTGTAGCTATTGTCCAAATATGCTATTAGGACTTTCCCAAAACAAGAAACCAAACATGCACTTAAAGAAAGAGCATGTTTGTTTTAAATTCTGTAAAAATAAAATCACGTTTGAAAATCATGTTGGGAGAAAACTTCTCTCACATAGCTTTCAAAATAATTGTCTCGAAAAGTGTTATTTTCACTTTTGCGTTCAAAATAATCTAAACGAAATAGATACAAAGTATCTATGATTTTTATCAACTAAATTTTTCTGTTAATTTAAATCTTTTAAAGAAAAGTATAATCCCACATAGGAAACAAAGGTGTAATATTAATGTCCCATAGTAGTTGATCCTATGTTGTAACCTTAGGTTAATTTTATCTATAATATTAAGAATTCGAATACTGAAGCCAACACTTTGAAAAAATGTTTTGCCTAATCACCACTTGAGGTTCGAAATTGAATCAAATAGAAAAATCAAATATCTTCATGCATTTTATAACTTTATATCCAGCAATTTATATTGTATAAAACTAAATTCTAATTAATTCTTTTTATCAAATAATATCAACGGTGCAGTTTATACTTTATAGGCTAAACTGCATTATGCTAGAGGATATTTTTCCAAAAAGGATAAGTGGACAACCAATATAGGGATATTTGAATATTTTACTTGAAAGAAATGTTAACAATACACTCTTTAACACTCTCTTTCCAATACACTCTCTCATATTGATTGAAATTCATGTAGATCCTATAAAATTCAAGTGGGACCCACATGAATTAGTAGGACCCACACTAATTTCAACCAATAAGAGAGAATATGTTGGAAAGAGAGTGTTATAGAGTATCTTAAAAAACTCAGAAACACTAAAAGTCTAAGACTCTGTTTGGCAAAAATAGCTGATAAGCTAATTTTTAGCTGAAAGCTTATAATTTATAGCTGAAAAGCTAACTGATTAAATTTGAAGTATTTGGTAAAATTAACGGTTAAACTAGCTTACGAATGTAAAATGACATAAAATAACATATTTATGAGAGACATGATAAAGTGGGAATTTTATTAAATTAATAAGGATAAAAATGACAAAAAAGTTAATAAGTTATAAGTCATAAGTTAAATAAATTAACTTATGAAGAAAAACTATAAATTAATAAGATATGCTTGTTTACCAAACACTTTTACTTTGATCAAACAAGATTATAAACTAATAAAATAAGCTATAAACTCTCTTATGAGACATATCAAACCGAACCTAAAACTGTTCTATAAATTGAAGTTTAGGATTTAATCCAGTTCCAGTACAAAAAAAAAAGGGATTTAATCCAGTTTGAGACTTCGATATTTACACAACTCGCTGCAGTTTTTTGACAATATGAAAGTTTAAATTTTTTTAAGGAAAAAACGTAAATACCCATTGATATTTTTACTACTTTGATTTTTACTTACTCCTTGAACTTTACCTAAGGACTTGCACATGTTCATCATAATCGTGATAATATCCCATTTATTCGCTTCTTTATTTTTTGATTTTTTACTTAATTTAATTTTCTTTAATTATTTGACATTAAATTAAAATTTTCATTTTTAAAAAATAGAATAAATAAATACAGCCGCAGCATTGTGCTCATTCAAGAGACTTCTGTTGTAAAAAAGTATATATATTTAAAAAAGAGATGATAATGTTGCCGACAATTTCAAAGCAGAATTTAAAATAAAGTAAAAGGCCACAGCAAATAACATACTAAACTTATTTATTTTTTGAAAAGAAAAAGGTCCTATTCGATTCCTGAGTTATATATGCATTGCTCTCGGCTAGTAAAGAGTGTAGTTTGATCAAAATCGAGGAAGAATTCCCTCCATCTACATGCAACAATACCTACAATGAATTAATCTTGTAAATAACCCCATAATCAAATAATCAAATTAGAGAAAGTGGTTAATATCATGTATAGACAAGTAATGGAACACTAACAAAAGTATAGACAGTTTCTACTAGGTAACAATCGATACATTTTAATATTCTAATGATATGTTTGGAAGTTTGGAGGGGAGGGGAGGGGTTTCAGGTGTAAAGGAAGGGAAGGAAAGATACTCCCCCGCCTTATATGGGGGTTTATTTTCAAACAAAAGAACCACAACCACAATTTGGGGAAAATAAAAAAATGCACAAGGGAGTGTCTTGGAGGGCATTCGAGGGCTTTTAAAATTTCCTTCTTTCTTTTAAAAAACTCTCAAAATGTCTTCTCCTCCCCTCCCAACTCCCAAACAAATCCTAAAGAGAAAGTTATTGTAAAAAAGGGTTGATAGGTGTGACAAATAAACTGCATTCGAAAAGGGGAAAACAACCGAAAAAAAGAAAACTGACTAGGTACAAGTTGTATTGACTACTAAACACTCACTAAGCAAACTATTTAACATAAGGGTTACAATATTTTTGGCATAGCAAGTGATCCAATTCTAGATCATCTCCTCGATTAAAAGCTCTTCATACTCTTCATTCCTTCCCTTGTTACAGTTTATAAGCAAGGTGAATTCTCAAATGTAACCACTTGCACTTAAGAGACAACTTGAAGCGAGACGAAGGAGTCAGGACTAACAGTTGGGCAGTAATTTAATAACATCATCAATACATACTTGATCAAAGGAATTGTAATTACAGTCTAAATTATCTATCAATAATAATAAAACTATAGGGTGAAAAAAAAGATTTTCAGTTGGAGAATCCATACAGCCCAGAAAGACTAGTCATTTTTTGCCCTTGGATATTAATTACTTCATATCTGAAATAACTAAGATAATGTTTTATCTAGTAACAAAATCATGCATAAAAAGGTCCACGGAAAAGGTTTTAGGACTTTAAGAGCAGGTTTCAAGTTTTCAAAAATAAGTTCTACAGTTTCAACAGTTGGATGTTTTCTACAAGAAAACAATTACTTGCTCGACAACATAATGCAAAAAAATTATAAGCAAGCTAATATATACGTGGCAATTGTGGGGCAATCAAGTCAATGAACACAAACAAATACAGAGTTGTAGAACCAACAAAAAGATGGCGCCAAAGAAGGAAAAAAAGAATAAAAATAAAAATAACAATAACAATAACAATAATATGTAGATGAATGCAACGATACTTACAAAAGTGGCATCCTAACTGCTCAGTCCTCCATGGGAACTTCATCTTGCCCTTTATCAGTATCAAAGTCATCATCACTCTTCAATTTGCCACAGACATTACATTCAATGACATTAGATGGAGTATCACCCTGTGTGGGTAGAGGAGCTAAAGTTCCCCAGCAATTTGTTCTATCACACATGTATTTTAAAAAGAAATAAGCATGTGGGAAGTCATTATTATCTCCCTGGGGATTATTTTGAGTGTCTGAGGCTACCATAATTTCATATTGATCTTCATCCATAACCTCTTCATCATCCTCAGCATTATCTTCGACACTCTCATTATCTGACCAATTTGATTCGACATTACATCGATCACAGTTACAGGTGAAGCCATAATCTTCTATCAATCTCTTCTGCCTACTAGAATAGTTTTCATTCACAGGGAATAGCTCAAACAGATCTCCCTACCTTGGGGAACATCATGAATCATCCTAATAATAAAGTCAGTATTATGGCTGTCACCAGGTGGATTATTGTCTAAATAATCAAATCTGCAGGCATTGGGAAGGCAATCATGATTAAAAAAGGAAGCATAGGGGTAAATACCATAAGCTCTGACAGACCTCTGGTCATCATCTTCAGAGAAGGGCTGCATCAAGCCAAAGGCATTGAGCTTGTCCTTGGCCAGAAGTGCAGAAGTGAGTTCCAAAGAAAATCCATTCTGAGGGCTAATGCAAGGATGTGAGCAGAGGGATGAAATAAGGGGGTGTAGGAACTGAGCTGCAGCAATGGTGGCATCATCAGGAGAACCCTGAAGAGAAAGCATAATTTGAAAGTCTGAGGGGGAGATATTGGCAAGATTGTAGGCAGCAATGAGAAAACGAGCTTGGAGTTGCCGCTCGAGGGGCTGTTCAACCAGTAGAGAATTGGCTTGGAGATGAGATAATGCTTGACATACCCAAAAAGAATGGGAGGAGTTCAGTGCCTTTGAGAGACAACTGGAGCTGCAGAAGCGATGGTGGGAGCAAGAAGGGCACAAAACTGTGGGTGATGATGAATCTCCCTGTGAAGATGGTGGCCAGGTTCTGAAGCAGTGGTCACAGAAGCAGGAGGCCGAGGTAGAGGATGACGACGACAAAGAATGTCTGCTCAAGGGCAAGGCAGAATACAGCAGGATAGGAGAGTCTCTGAGGACTATTTGGCCAGCTTTAAGGGGCTGAGATGCAACCATTCCCCTCCCTCTTCCTTGTATCTCCTCCACCTTCAAAAGGGAACTTGGAGCAGCCAATGACATTTGTAAGTATTTTCCAATTGCTGATTCCCAAAATTAAATAGGTAACCTCTGGGAGGCTGCACCTTTTTTCTACAGAATCTCTGAAACCAATATTGGCTTCAGTATATTTTCTCGCTGGATATTACTGAGATCAAAAGGCAGCTTGAAAGTTTAGCCTTTCAGGTTTCATATACACTATACAACAAGCACTCCTTTTCCCTATTCTCTGAGTAGTGAGTATTTCAAAGACGTCAAAACATCTGCAAGTAAAAGATGGCAAGGATTTTACAGTGAGCTGTCAGTCTTATGAAAGCATTATGGTAAAGTTTACAATAACATAGAAGTAAGTTTCTTAAGTTCGCCTTTACTTTTCAATAAAGATCCAAGAGAGGTATAAAGTGCACATAAGTCAAACAACCCAATTTGTATGGGTAGAGCATATTAAAATGCCTATAGCAGAATAGTTGATTACTAAAGAAGTCATATTTGGTAGCAATGCCTCCAAAATCACAAGGGAACTTGCATTTGGTCATAACAATAAAATCAATTACCCATTTTAATTTAGCCAAGTACATGAGATTTCTTTTTCTACCAATACCCTTGTAAGTGGATAAGTTTCAAATGGTCTATGATTCAGGTATAATTTTCTTTTAGACTAACTAAACATCATAAGAATTCTAGTATTTAATTTTGATCACTTAGTGACCCAGGTGAAATGAATGTGGAGCTTGATAGAAGAAGCATTTGTAGAGAACAGGTAAAAAAGGAAAATTCAGTTCAACTAACTTGTTCAGAATATAATGGGACTTTTTGAGTGAGGGTATGTTTTTTACAGAACCCTGGTTACCAAAGCCTAACCATACATACATTGATTTGTCTAATACCCAAAGTCTCTTGAGACCAAGCAGCTTTTGATAAGTGACTTATTAAATTATATCAAAGTTTGTAATTCATGAGATACAGGCAATCATGGCAAAATCAGAAGGTGTATGAGTGTGTGTCCCTTTGTATTAGCAGTAATGACGAAACTTTGTTTCTCACAAATACAAATGAGTCATTCACTACAAACAGAAACAGGCTTTGAAAATTGTGCAACCAATCCAAATCACTTAATGCTAATATTTCCTAAGCATGGTAACGGTAATGTGTGTAAAAGACAATTGAATGTGAAAGAGGAGAGTGTGTGCAACTCAATTCATTCTTACCCACTCGCAAGATTTCAGCTTCGTTATTCTTCACCACAGATAGAGATGCCTCCGTGATGCTCAACGTTCAACAAGCTCATTTGCCAAGGGTTTTCTGGTTACTAGTAGAGTACACTAGTTTTGGGCCGGGTGAATGTGTGGGTCGGGTCATTCACGTTTTGGGCTTCAATATGTCTCAGGATAGGAATGATGGATTTCTACTTCATCTCTATTAACCTACACTATTATATTTGGATTACTTTTTGCACCCCCTTTTTGCTAAATACATCACCCATCCTCGTTTTTTAATTTGTTTTCCCAAAATGCCCTTCCCTTTCTGGAACACATACCCCCCTCTCTTATTTATTTTTTTACGTTTTTTTAATCTTTCAGAACTTAATTTCCTAAACACAACTATATACATCTGGAAATTTGATTCCAATGATGTTAAAAGTTGAAAGAGAGGCTACAAGAATAGTGAAAGAATCAATAGTTGCATGCATCATCTTCCACTGTACAACAAACAATGAAGACACTTGGATGACATTTGGTATAGGAGATATTTTTATATTTTGAGGAATGTGTACTTGTGAATAAACTTTTTCCTTTGATATAAGAGAAAAAATATATTCGCAAGCATAAAAATGTCATGGAATAAAGTTTATGAATGAAAGTTGAAAATCCTATTCTTATGGGAAGATTCAATGGTATCTCATGGATATCATATCCTTATCTATATGATCCAATCAAATGGTGAGAATTTAGTCTCATATAATATTCATATGACTCAATTAATTGAGATGGTATATTTTGATTGGATATAGGATACCAAAACCCTTTACTTTTCAAGGATATCATAACAACGCTCATTCTTATGAATAAAGGTGGGAATAAAATTTTCTGAAAGGAATGTCAAACTATTGTGAGGTTAAATTTGTTGATTACCCCAAATAATTTCTTTAAAACAGTATCTACTGAATCACTTGTATTGTCCTTCTATTCTCTTTGGCTCTACACTTTCTTCCTCTGGGCTCTGCGTTTTCTCTCTCTAGCAACGGTGTTGGGCAGTAGTTTCATCAACTTCCTGAAAGTGAAAGTGAAAGTGAAAGTGACTTGGATGATTTTATCAATATTTTACATATATAAACCATAAAGATGTTAAAATATACCATAAAAAAAAAAGACTATAAAATGTTTGTGATATGAGGAATACTTTATGGTGAATGGATGAAGGGGGTAGTGACATTCAAAAGTACGTTTGCTCCAAAGCAACAAAAGTGATGGTTTGGACTAAAAGTACGTTTGTAGTTTTTCAATGATAAACCAAACATGCACTTGGATGGTGCCATGATTACTCACAAAATACCCAGATTTGTCATTTTATCAATTGATATGCAATTTAAATTATAAACATGGAAAAAGGACAATTTGTTTGGAGCATATAAATTACTTTGGCTTTCATAAATCATCATTTCTTTTGTTTTGAAAGTTTTTATTTATAAGGGTATTTTTGAAAAAATAATTCTTGAGAATATTTCAAATGAATAAAACATGGGATTGAAAATGTAACATATTATTCCCGGAAAACTAAAGTGTCAATCAAATATATTTCGCTAATATTCCTGGGAATATCATTCCTGAAAATCTTATTCCTAGAAATATAATTTACTTGACAATAAAACATTTCATACATCAAACATCACATTCAGCATAAACTGCACAGAAGATGATTCCTGCTGCCTAGATTGGAAACAAGCGGATCAAAATCTTCAGCTCTTCCACCTGTGTTACTGTGCAAAGCCTCCATGGATTAGTTACTTCCCCACTCTCTTTTTCTGCATCTGATATAACTGCAGCTTTATCAAGGCACCTAGACAAAAGTAAGCTTAGCAATGTTTCTGAATGGTATAAACTCAATTATTGTAGAGAATTAAAAGCCATATGGTTGAACATATATTAAAAGCCATATTGTTCTTCAATCTTGAGCAAGTCCTTAGACAACCACTTGAGGCTGTTTACTGACTGTCTTTTTCCATTTGCACATGTCAAAGATAAGCACCTAATCCAAGGGATTGATACTAACATATTGGAACTCATCTTTCGACTTTGATCTAAAAACAGGTCATTTGCTTTCATTTGGAATAATGAGATTCTGTGCTTTATAACAACCCCGTTATATTCTGTGGCTAAGTGTAGTCTTGTAGTTTGTTATTTTATTTTTCAGTGAATCTACTAGCACAATCTTATTTAGATTATTCTGCAGATCTTGGGGCATTACAAATCTTGGTTGAGATTAGATTTGTTAGAAGACCTGAAACATGCACGTATGTGTTTTTCAATGTTCATCTTGTTGTAAACTATCTTCCAATAGTGTTTAGCATCTTTTGATTGATATTCTAGTGATTAAACTTGATATTTTCTATTTTCTGTACTCTGGTGATCTGTATTTACTAGAATATGTGGTTTCTTCTTATATTTTGCTGATATCTGAAATTAAAAATATAGGGTGGGGTTAGAGTTATTCTTTCATAGACATGTTGATATTGCTTACATGAAAATCATGTCCACATAGAATTGAAAATTTTGCCGACTTCTCTTGTTACTCCCCCCCCCCCACCCCCCCAAAAAAAATATCAGAATTTAATAAATAAATATGATAATTAAAAAACATAATAAGAAAATCGATTTTGCAATGAGCTGAAAAAAGATGTGTCCAGTCAAAAAATAAAAAGATGTGTAATTTGAAAAATAACAGAAAAAATGTACCAATCAAAATCTTAATATACTTTTAAAACAATTTTAATAAGGATTTTTTTTTTTTAAAATAGTAAGGATTTTATTATCTTTTTGAATTATTATTTTACTAATTATTAAGCATCAAGTATATGATTGGTTGTGTCTAATAAACACAATCTTCTTTTAAAGGGGCTGTTTCTTTATGGTGAATTATTTGATATCTTTGGAGTAACTTTATCCTTCATAGGTGACCTAATCAGATGGTAAGAAGCATTTAACTTGATTCACTAATATGATTCATTTAATTAAAATGATACATTCTAATTTGGATACTATTATTACAAAATTAATGGGGTACCGAAAAAAACACTTTTTTTTTATTTGATAGAAATTAGAAGCAGGAGGGTTTTGATGATGCTGAGATCCCACCGTTACCAATCCCTTCTCCACTTGAAGGCTATTATCATATTCCAAACAGCATGGCCTATATTTTATCATCCATTCCCATTATTTTCTCTTAAATTCTGCACAACCACTTCACAGTCACATTCTTTTACACTCTCCTACCTCATCAACAATCTTGGGTTCACACGAAACGATGTCGTTTCGAGACCTCACAGAAGCCCGATACAGTTCTAACCTTCTTCAGAAGCCACGGCTTTTCAGATTCCCGGGTGAGTAGTTTTCTTTGAAGGTCACCCCAGTTGGTTTCATGCAATCCCCACAATTCTGTGCTTCCAAAGTTTGAATTTTTAGCCTCCAAAGGTGTTCCTAATTCTTAAATTGTGGTGGCAGTGAGTAAGAGCCCTCATTTCCTAGGTTCAAGCCTCGAGAATAGCATAATCCCTATGTATCATGTATGTCTTGATGAGAACATTCTTTCAATCTGATAAGAAAACCCTTCAATTTTTTTATTCAGTAGGCCTAATTTATTAGAAAAGAAGAAACTTATCAAGCAAAATTTGAAATTGTTGGGTGATGAAGGAGTGAAGGACTCAAACATTGCCTATTTGTTTAGGCCTACATCTTCTGTATTCCATGCTAATGGCTTGAGGAAAGTTGTTGATGAAGTTAAGGAATTGGGGTTTGATGATCCTTCAAAAACTATGTTTTATTGTAGCATTGGTAGCCAAAGTGAGTATGTCCAAACCCAAATGGAATGCAAAAGTAGATGTTTTTAAGAGTTGGGGCTGGTCTGAAGAACTAATTGCTGATGCATTCAGGAGACATCCACATTTTATGATGACATCTAAGGATAAAATTAATGCCATGAATTTTTGGGTCAATCAGCTAGGTTGGAATTCTTTGGACCCTGCCATTTATCCAGCGCTTTTTGGACTAAGTTTGGAGAAAAGGATCATTCCAAGGGCTTTAGTTGTCCAGATTCTACTCACAAAAGGTTTGAGAAAGAAGAAAGTTAGCTTAATTACACCTTTTGTCTTGTCGGAAAAGTTGTTTCTTGAAAAGTATTTGAAAATTTACAAGGAGGAAACTTTTCAGCTGTTAAAGCTATACCAGGGAGAAGAAGAAAATTGAATTTTCAAGATAAGAGGGAGGATTAGCATCAGCTACTTATCAAATTGTTGGCTAGTAAATACAAGTTTTTGTTGATGAAGTATTATGACAAAGTTCCGTTTAATTCTATAATTATATTTTTAAATTTTTGGATTTAATTTCAGTATTGAATGCTATTGGTATTGGTAATATATACTTATCATTTGACAGATAGGCCGTTACTTGTAGCATTAATATTCAGTGTGTTGTTACCGGCTGTATTGAGAATAAAAAGTCATTACTAAGATAAATGACTCAGATTGAGAAATTCTAAATCACAAGTGTTCATGTGTATTTATTTAACTAGATACGTCTATATAGTGGAGCCAAATGTGTTTTTTTTTTTTTTTTTTTGTAAGCTAGTAAAATATAAAACTAGGAGAAAAAACTACATGTTTACAAAGGGCATACAGTTTCTTTTGAATTGGAACAAATAACAAATTACACTCGGTAGATTGGAGCAAACAAAATTCCTTTGGAATATAGTAATAGATTCTGCTTACAGTTACAATCAATGCCTTTGAGGAAAAATCCTGTGATAAGCCTTCTGTTTGTACCGTCTGGCATAGAAAATATACACCAACATATTTAAGAAACTGAGTCCAGCTAAAAGCCAGAAAAAGTAGTCAAGATGGCCCTTATTCAAATTGTCTGGTATCCATCCAGATTTTCCATCCTTTGTTGTGATGTTATCAACAATAGTGAGAATCAAAGTGCTAAGGTAATTCCCCAATGAATTTGTTAGAAGTGCCAATGCACTACAGAAACTACGCATGGCATCTGGGGCTTGCTCATAGAAAAATTCATGTTGTCCAACAAAGGTGAATACCTCTGCAGCACCTAGCAAGAAATATTGAGGTATCTGCCATAATATACTAAGTGGTACAGACACATTTTTATCAACCAATCCAAGCTCTTTTGCCATTTCTAATCTCCTACTCTCTAATAAAGCAGCAGTTGACATGCAAATAATGGAGAGAAACAGGCCAATTCCCATCCTTTGCAATTCTGAGAAGCCCCTCTCCTTGCCAGTGAATTTCTTTGCAATTGGAACAACCCCTCTATCATAAATGACAACCCAAATGATGACACCAATGATGTTAAAAGTTGAAAGAGAGGCTGCAGGAATAGTGAAAGAACCAATAGTTGCATCCATCATCTTCCCTTGTACAACAAACAATGAAGACATTTGAGCATAAACTGCACAAAAGATGATTCCTGTTGCCCAGATTGGAAACAAGCGGATCAAAATCTTCAGCTCTTCCACCTGTCTTACTGTGCAAAGCCTCCATGGATTAGTTACTTCCCCATTCTCTTTTTCTGCATCTGATATAACTGCAGCTTTATCAAGGCACCTAGCAAAAGTAAATTTAGCAGTTTCTAAAAGGCATAAGCTCAATTATTTATTGTAGAGAATTAAATTTTCATTTTTTTCTACACGAGCAGAATCTAGAACACCCCTACTAAGATAATTATTATGCCAGTAGAAAGAAATAGAGTCTGATCAATGCGAATCCTCAAAGCTATTCTTTTGCCAAAAGAAAAAAGAAAAAGAAAAATTAATCTGTCACACTAGTGTAGGAAGTGTTATGATATGTTATTATTCTGTGTTTATTTGTATTAAGTGTGGTTATTTTGGGATTCTGTTGGTCCCCTTTGTAGTCCTATAAATAGGACCAAACTTCTATACAATATACATTTTATTCCCTAAAAATACAGATATTTATACTCACTCTGTTTTTTCTCTGTTTATAACAGTAGGCATATTGGTATTTCCACCAATTGCTATAAATTTTAACAGGAACAAGAAATGGACTTTTACCTCTATGTAATTTTTAAGAGAAACAAAGAGTTTAATAGATTATAAGAATAAGGGGGAAAAGAAGTCATTCGTCTATAACAAGATGATGAATAAGAAAAAGGAAACATAAGAAGAAAGACTACTTCGGTTGCTTTGTTAAGAAACTTTCACTACATAAGCTTGGGCTAATGAGAAAGATGATCATGAAAATAAAGAGGATATTTGAGATCTCTTGGAAACAGAAATATCTCAATACCTTCTGAAACTTGTTTGTTTCAACAATTTCAAACTGACTCAGTGCTGGTTACCCGATTCTTAAGGAAAATAAAGAATTGGAGGATTCCAAAACCTAGAAGCATACACAATATTAATCAATTCAAACACGTTTTGCAATTCCCCTTTTTCTCTGTGTTTTGCCACTTCAAAGCAAAGTTCTGATTCATTTCCAGATTCACCTCAAAGGGGAATGTCATAAATAGCTCCTCTACATGTTAAAATGATAGAAAAATTTCTCTCTTAACATATATTTTGGGATGCATATTAAGCAACAACACTATCTATGCATTGAGCAGAAGAACACAAGTGCAGTACAATTCCACATTGATAGATGTTGACATACCTCAATCCATTGCTATGCTCTAGTTTAGGACCTCCTTCTAAGGAGGAATTACTCACTTCTACTTCATAGAGGAGACAACTGTCTTGGGGAACCTTCAATTTCCACTTATGTAGAGAAGCAACAATCACCTGGCAAATTCTTGTAAGAGGACTTCCACGTGGACTTTGAAGTCTAAATCTGGGTGTACCCACAAAGAAAATTATGATTCCAATAACAATAAACGATGCAGCAATGCCATATCCAAGGCCCCATCCAACATTTTCTTCAGTCCATACCAATATCGTGGTTGATACAAGTGCACCAATGTTACTAGTGAAGTAGTTCCAATTGAAGAAGGATCCCTTACTTGCTTTTTCCCTATGATCCGTATCATCAAACTGATCTGCCCCAAATGGCCAAATACATGGCTTGATACCACCAGTCCCTAGTGCAATCAAACAGAGTCCAAGGAAGAATACAGCACTTTGAGCTAAAGTAGCTGATGGGCAGACAGATTTAACACATTCCATTGGCTCCAATGCAGGAATGGTTGCTGAAAGAATCAATATGCAGATTCCCTGTACAAATTAATTGTCATCTAAAAATACAATAACAATAGGCAGATAAGCTATTAGTGCAGAAAAGAATGATATGAGACCATGAGTTATAGAACTCAAAACAAGAACTCTCAAACAAAATATGGAAAATTTGATCTCAACTTGATCCATTGCATGTGAATAAACCATTGTCAAATGATATCTACAAGCTAGGAGACACAAAGCAAATTACAGTATGGATTGTTTTAGACAGCAAAGACACAATCAAATGTAGAAGACCTCCCATTGAAGAATAATAAATTCAGGATCCTGTGCAGCAGGATTTTACAAGGATCAGCAGCTTCTCACAACCCTTCTTATTTAAATTTATTGAAAGAGAAAGAGGATATTGAATTTGAACTAAAGCACTGTGAGTAAAGTACTACTGTAAACTACCAAATCCATGTGGAATTCAACATGATAAAATCATAAATCATAGTTTCAGTTGAGCTTACAATGAGATAAACTCCATAGAACGCAGCAATCGTCCGATATCTTCCCCAGTAAGCATCAGCAAAGAAGGATCCAATGAGAGGTGTAAGATAGCATGTTCCCTGAAAAGTGTTAACATTTTTTGCAGCAGAAACAGGTCTTTCATGTAGTTTCGAGGTGAGATGAGTGACAAGATTACTGGCAATCCCATAATAGGCCAAACGTTCACAAAAGAAAGTACCTGCATCAGATATGTTAAATTCAGAATACACTGTTGGATACATCAACACAAGAGCAACACATAGAACAGCTAATCACCTAGAACATAGGGGCATGCTTTCCATGTCCCAGTTTCCCTCTTGACAGCAAGCTCTCCCTTGATGTTAACTGACCCATCTCCTGTGGGAACACCGTCTTCATACTGCATAAAATACATAAATATATAAATAATGATATAGGAGTTGGATTGTACAAATTAATGTAAGAGGAATATAAAAAGTAGAGGCAGGTAACTATAGGAGTTTAATCGTACAAATTTGTGTTAATTGTCTAGAAGATTGATTGAACCAAATCTTACACAACCATGTGTTATATACAGTAAGAACTTCAACTGGTTCAGTGCTTCAAGTAACTTGTAGCAATCATAAAATAATTAAAGCCAACTGCTACTCCCTCTACTGAGAGAATAAAAATCACGAGGTATTACCACTTTTTCACTTTAAAATTGAAATTAGTTGTGAAAAAACCTTGGCTCCTGACTTATATTTTAGACTTTATATATGCACATGTTACAGTTGAGAAGGTCAATGCTATTATATATTATTTGCAAGATTTTACTATTAAAACAAATTTCATGCCATATGATATGAAGATGACAAAGTTAGTTAGATATGCTAAGCAGGAACCTGCAGAAGACCATCTTCCAAAAGTGATCTGGTTTCCTGCAAATGTTCCATTCGTGTCCTCTACTGTCTCAAAAGAGGAAGATATGTAGGAGCTGGCAAATAATAGATTGGTTTAGCCGTCACTATCAGCATTCAATTTTTATAACCATAATATATGTGGTAAAGGTAAAAATTGAAACCCACCATTCTGAAATCTCTTTGGTGAGTTTGAAAAGGGGTTAGAGTACTTGTTCACGTCACATATGTGGCCTCAAATTGTTAATCATTCAGTCAAAAAAAAAAAGTATGTTAATCAGGCAATGGATGTCAGAGTCATTCTTCCATGTATTAAATGTCGTAAATTAGGAGAATCAATAATTGAGGTTACATAAGGCTTCTTCAACAGCGTTTTAGACCATTGGTCTATTTATTTTTATTATTTTCATTTCACTGTTCTTACAAGTTGTTTATTTGTGTATAGGATTCTTCAACATTGTGATAATATCTTTGAGGCATTTTTTTAAGTGGGTGACAGATTTTTTTTTTTTTTTTAAATAAAGAGTATAGATTCCCAACACATCTTTAGCAACTTTGCATCATTCAACTTAATTGTTGGCTTATTGCTTTCAATTTATTCTTTCATGAAATGTATTTGTGTCTTCGTGATTTTTTTTAATAGATTGTTGTTCTTTACCTGATGATTGGACTCTTTTATATATGCCACAAAATGGTTAGCATTTCAGGTTCATGCTTGGACAAGTTGGTTTTTGACTTAAAAAAATTGGCTTATGATTTTTAACCATGTCAATTGAGATTTTCAAAGAAAATTTTCATATTGATAGCGAAAGTTTCCTCAAATTTCTCCCGTCTCATGTGATTAAAGACATTTTATATGATTGATAGATAACTAACATGGACGTGGCCACATAAGTACCTAGACAAATGATGCATTTTGTAAATCCTATTACAATTTGCTTTCTCCAAGTAATTTTAATTAATTAGAATCAATTGAACTCAATTAAATGAGGAGCATGTTGTGATATGTGTTATAACATACACAAATTAATAATTAGCCTTTTATTTCAATTGAGTGCATTTTGATTAATAGGAGATAATTCTATTTTGAAGCTTGCTAACAAAATCCTGTTTTTGGTATGTTTTGTGAATAAGTAGCTGAATTTGCTTATGATATCTCTTTGTCGTGCTTATATTTGTGATATTGTTTAGGGTCTTCACTAAGTAGAATAAATTTGTATGCATTTTCAAGCACTTTCACGACTTTTGATATGATTCTTTTTTGTTTAGACGTAATTTCCTTAAGAACTATTTATTTTAACACATGTTATTTTTTCTTTTCATGTATCATATTAAGTAGTTTCTTTTTCTTTTTTTGACCAATATTAAGCGGTTTCTTATGAAAATGGTTGTCATGCAAAAGTTTACTCGTGTAGTATACATGGTGGTCAATTACTATTAATCTATTATTATGAGTACTATCTTTTATGACCACAACAAGAAGATATAATTTTTCAGCTAACAATATAAGTTTATGAAGATCAAGATAGAGAGAAAGGGTGGAACCTGAAGAGCCTCTTCCAGAACCAAAGTATCATCTTCAATGGAATCCATATCTTTGTTGAGAAGCCTCTGTGTTTCCTTGGGGTTGTGTTGAGAAAATGAAATACGGGTGACAGTGGCAGTGAGACATGTTGCATTCTATTTATGGCCAACATAATAAAGAATATTCAAATACTCCTTGGGATGTGCATTGCTGCTATATACATGACATGATAATTGAAATGGAGGGTAATATTACTAAGGCACCCTATTCCCTATTACTAATTACTAATATTATTATACAATGGTGTTAACGTAATAAATGACCCACAGATAACAATCAACGTTCCAAAAGAATCCGTTGTTGATTAATTATACAAAATATTCATATGTTCCAAAACGTCATTCCTAAGCAGATGTCAAATCAACAAACAAATGACGCACTGATAACAATCGAGGTTGAACTTGCATAACCATAATAAAAACTCAACAAATAAATGTCCTTCTTCATGCCCGAAGACGTTAAAACCTTCCTCACTAAGACCACAATGCTATTAGAGACCAAAACACCATCAACAACTTCATTTGATGTAAACAATTGCACTAGCAAAACTTGTACCAACCAAGCCCAAGATTGCATTATGTTTCGCTTCTGCGAGTCCAAAGCAATCTACAATGAATCTCTTGTCCATTTTTAGCAATTAGTGTGATAGATGGGTGATGGCATTGAGCTGGAATAGCCCGAAAAGAATAATTTAAAACGAAAACTTAGATAATTAATAAATGTTTAAAAAAATAGCACAACTCAACTATCGTTTTATCTATACAATTGATGATCCAAACCAAGGGTTGTCATCCATAGGCTTGGGATTGTCACGGCTTGTGAGTTAAGCTCTGAGTTCATTACTTTGCGAGTTTTACTAATTGAGCTGTTAATGAACTAAACCTTTGAGTAGCTGGCAAATTGCACTACCAACTTCTACCTCGAGCAAAATGGTTATGATCATAATTTACATTCATATGCTATCCGTTATTATTAATTAGTATCTGTTTGTTTAGATTCTTCATCATAAAATCATGTTGCTAAAAAGCTCGTCTCAGTATTTGAAAGAAGTGCATCGAGACTCATTTTTATCACTTTTGCAATGAGAATAATCTCAACCAATCATGCTCTTAATCTTTCTCATATAAGCAATATTTGTTTGATGACTTCTACTTTTGTCCCGGTAATTCATTCTTGCTTTTTGTTCTCGTCAATCAAACACTATGATCACAAACGGATGAAACATATAAAAGGTGTATCAACCTTTTCTATATCACAAGTTACAAATAGCAATCAATCAAGTAATAAATAGACTTCATGAGAGGGGGCATGACTTTACTGAAATAACACAGATTTTCCTTTGTAAGTGAAAGAAGAGTACATAATTGTGGAACAACTTTATTTCACAAACGGTACAATCATGACAATGACAGAAGGAAATATCAGAACATGCTTCCAGTCCTAATAAATGCCTTTAAAATCTTAAGAAGCCTTCTTCTGCTTGTATCTTTTGGCAGCTATTATGTACACAAACATATTTAAGAAGCTAAGTCCAGCTAAAAGCCAGAAAAAGTAATCGAGATGACCTTGGTTCAAGTTATCTGGAATCCATCCAGGCTTTCCACCTTGTGTAGTGAAGTAAGTTACTATAGTAAGAATGAAAGAACTCAAGTAGTTCCCCAATGAAGTAGTTAGAAGTGACAGTGCACTACATAAACTCCTCATAGCATCTGGAGATTGGTCATAAAAGAACTCAAGCTGCCCGATGAAGGTAAATACCTCGGCCGCGCCCAATAAGAAATACTGAGGGATCTGCCAAAGTATACTAAGGGGTACAGCAACAGGTTCATCAACAAGGTCAAACTCTCTTGCAAGCTGCAGACGCATAATCTCCGCGACAGCAGCTGCTGACATGCACAGGACTGAAAGAAAAAGTCCAATTCCCATTCTCTGCAACTCTGAAAAGCCCCTTTCATTGCCTGTAAATTTCCTTGCAATGGGAACAATTATCCTGTCATAGACGGGGACCCAGAAAATAACACTAATCACATCAAAAGTTGAGAGGGAAGCTGGAGGAATGCTGAAGGAACCAATACTGGTGTCCATCATCCTTCCTTGTTCCACAAACAATGTTGACATCTGGGCATAAACAGCAGAAAAAACTATTCCGGTAGCCCAAATTGGAAACATGCGGATCAAAATTTTCAATTCCTCCACCTGTGTCACGGTGCAGAGTCTCCACGGATTAGAATAGTCACCACTTTTACTCTCAGCATTAGACACTACAGCTGCTCTATCAAGACACCTTCATTAAAACAAAAGAAATGGAGCTTTAGAGAGCAGGAAGCCAGTTAATAGATGACATATATTAAAAAGAATATGTCAAATCTTCTGCAGCAGGTAAGAATACTTTAGCCATTATCAATGATAGAACAAATTATTATTACGACAAAAACTAAAAAAAATAGCATGGGATTTCCCAACTTACTAAAAGACTTTCTTAAACAATTGTTTACAAGCAATCTATCCTACAAAACTATCCAGGACAACAATATTATCACAAAAAGGGAAAAAGGGTTTGTTTGTAAAATTAAATGCTTACACTGCAGCAAAAACTTACCAGCAAAGTGAACAAAAGCAGAATTTTTTTTTCCCTACACACATATAGATCTCAAAACCACTGCATTTCGTACATAAACTACCATTAATTAGCAGTAATAGTTTATATGGTATACAATGCAATTTTTCCTCCCTTCTGTTTTAAGGCCTCATTTGGCACCCCCGGATAAGATAGGATAAACTAGCCACCTCAAAATCATGTTTTTGCTGATCGCTAAATAAAATTATTTTTTTTAATTAGTTGGACACAAATATCCTTTATATATTAAAATTAAAATATTACTAAATTCAAAGTATATTAATGTTTTATTTTATTATAAAACAAAATAAGTGCACAAATGTGGGTGAATCACACCTGAGAGTAAATTTCAACCCTAGAACTGGAGAGATGTGGGAAAGGAATTTTGATATACAAATTGAGAAAGCGCAGAGAGAAAAGAAGAAAGAAAGTAAAGCGTCATGAACCAACTCTCCCAAAAGCTTAAACTATTAGGTGAAAGCACATGAATGACTTTATTATATCTCTGACATGTCCCGTCACGCAAGGTCCCTTTGGGCTTGAAGGGTGGACAATGCATGGGACCATTTTTACCATGTGCTGGAATTCAACTTTTATTAAGAAGAATGGGGACGACAAGGATCAAACTCCTAACCACTTAGTTATAGAGGCTCTTATACCATGTCATGAACCAACTTTCACAAAAGCTTCAGTTGTTAGTGTTAGGTGAAAGTACATAAATGGCTTTATTCTATCTCTAACAAAAAGAATAGTCTTTTTCTCTGGGGATGAAAAGAAATCAACATGGATGTGACTGTTCAAGTGACACTCTGAAGCACAATTGTGTCTTGCTGGTACTGACTAGATAATCGAAGAAGACGATATGTTCAATGTTAGTGGAAGTCGTGCACCTAAAAAATTGGAAAATATGCAACCCATTGAAATTTTGGAAAAGAATATGCATAAATCCACCAGCCGCATAAACAGGTTACAAAAATTGAAGGTCCAGCAGTCATCATATTTCTCTACAAAGTGCTTTTGATGATCGTAGACAGCTGTGATTTCTAATGAGGAGATGGCAGCTTACTGGTAACAACAAAGGTGAGTCCTAGAGTAGATAAAGTAGCGCAAAAGGGGTTTAGACTTTGAAGTAGGGGTGACATTGCTCAATTTTCCAATCCGCCATAACTCAGGGATAGATGACACAGAACATAAGTAGTAATAAAGGAAGAACAGTTGGTGAATAGTCAAGGAAGTAGAAGATTTAAGGTGAATAATAGAATGTGCTTCAGATTGAAGTCTTGACTGATTACTATAGTTCCTAAGGGATTTGTCTATAAAAAACTTCTAATAACATGATAGCATCCTAACCATTCATTACATATCCTTTAAGTAAATCATAGCCATCCAGGTTCATTACAAGGTCACCTGCTTCTCATATGACTTTTAAAATGACTCAAAGCCAGAACAACATTGAGGCCTGGAATTCTAACTTTTATGCTTAGAAGCCCTTTTAGAATTAGAATCATAATTCCATCTGACAATTCCATGGAATTACACAACAACTAACTTAAGCCATTTCCATTCCTTAACCAATACCCTAAGTATTCCAATTCCACACAACTAGGTGTGCATTTAATGCACATTGAGGGATAGCACAAGCAGAACAATACAGCACCGCCACCACACCTCTATTAGCACCAGCGAGCTGCTGCCACTGCCACTACCGCCACCAACGCTGCCATTGCCGCCGCCTCCACCACCATTGTGGGTACCGCCACCACCATTGCCATTTCTAGGAAATTGAATTTAGAATTATAATTGTACACTCTAATTCTTTGCACAATACAAACATAGAACTATGATTCTGAATCAATTCCAATTCTGTCAAATTTGGGTAGGAAGACAAATTGAATCTTAAAAATAATGTTAGAAAAAAGTTAACATGTGTAATAAGATATCCTTTTCAATATTGTCACAATGAAAGCTAATAACACTACAAAGCAAAGTAAAAGTAAAGAAGACAATTACCTTAGTTCATCACTATGCTCCAGTTTCCGACTTCCTTCTATTGCAGAGCTCTGGTCTGGTGTCTCATACAGAAGACTACTATCCTCGGGGACAACTAGATTCTTCTTTCGGACAGATGCTACCACAACCTGGCACATTCTTGTAATAGGGCTTCCACCTGGTTTTTGAAACCTGTAGAGGGGTGTGCCTAGAAAAAAGCTTCCAATAGCTAATCCCATAAATACAGCAGGAATGCCAAATCCAAGACCCCAGCCGGCATTTTCTTGAATCCACACAATGAAACTGCTGGATATAAGGGCACCTATGTTAATAGAAAAGTAAAACCAGTTGAAAAAGGATCCCTTCTTAACCCTTTCCCGGGGATCAGTATCATCAAACTGATCTGCCCCAAAAGATGACACACATGGTTTTATTCCGCCTGTCCCAAGTGCAATCAGGTAGAGACCCAAGAAGAACACAGCATATTGTGAAGGAGTAGCTGAGGGGCATACAGAACCCAAACACTCAGCAGGCTTCAACGCTGGAACAGATGCAGAAAGAGTCAATGTACACATCCCCTGCATGAAACAGCCATATCACATATTACAACATGCAAAGACAATTAAAGAGCAAAGGATACAGAAGCCAAGGATGCACGGAAAACAAAACGATGACGAAGAATACCAACATGCTAATATAAACAGCAATTCTTACTAAAATTACGCCTATAACTTTTCAAAAGTGAGGATCAATTAGAGATTTAAATTCGGTGCTAAAGTGGAATCCTTAATTCCCATTTTCTTAATAAAAGAATTCCTTAATTCCTTACTTCCATGGTAAGAAACTTAATTTGGAGTAGAAGCAGTGCAATGGGAGGAAGTTTGTATACACTCAAAACTAGTCTTCTGATTCTCCTTTTTCCAAATTTCTTGACAGCATAGTAATTGATTTTCTTCCATATCCTTCACCTTTTTCTAATCATTTACTATGACTTGTCTAAAAGAATTCATATTCCATAGACAACCAATAGCAAGAAATGATCCATTAACATCCTATCACCATTACAAATTACATTATGCAGAATACTTTATTAAGCATATGCCTTGAATGCACCCACAAATCTTATGCGAACATCTAAATTTGTAATTACAATGAAATAAATTGTGGAGAAAGCAGCAATTGTCCAATATCGTCCCCAGTAAGCATCTGCCAGAACAGCTCCAATGAGAGGTGTAAGGTAACAAGTGCCTTGCCAGGTGGTGACATTTCTTGCAGCAGAGACATTCCCTTCGTGTAGTTTGTGGGAAAGATAGGTAACAAGATTTGCTGCAATACCATAGTAAGCCAATCGCTCGCAGCACTCATTGCCTGTGATTCATATTGCATTAAAATGCGATCAACAAAATAGATTATTTGATACATAAGAGAAATGAAAAATCTTACCTAGGATAAATGGGCAAGCTCTCCAATTGCCAGTATTCTGCTTGAGAACAGGCCTCCCTTTAAAGTCAACTGAGCCATCTCCTGTATACTGTCTTCTCTCTTCATCCTTCAGATATAAAATAAAAAATTATATGATCAAGCAAAATAATTTTTTTTTTTTCTGAATGTTCAAACAGGGAAGAATCGAGGAAGGCAACGACTGTAGGAAACGTTTGTTTTTCCAAAAATTAAATCTCACAGATCAACATTTGATGTTTAAATATGAAGGTATAGGAAAAGGGGAAAGCACAGTAATGGACATTTAACTAAATAGTATATTTAAATGTCAAAGTACTGAAGCTGATCTTGCTATAATGTCAAGATTCAGTTGAGTCTGAGTAGTTTAGCTACCATATCAAGTAACATAATTTTCGGCCAAAACAAAATAACAAAAAAAAAAACATATAAATACATTCTCGTGTTTAATTAACTGCTTCAAAATACATAGAGTGCAAAACAGATTATTGACTGCTCATATGAGAATGTTAAATAGGATAAACCATATGATCAACAGGTTGTTAAGTTCCAGATATAAAGAAATAAAAGAAAATACCGACAAACTGTAAATCAACGAAATTGTCCGTGAGCACAGTGTCTTCAATTTGTTTGAGTCAAAACTACAATCAGCTATCAAGTGGAAACTTGAGCGGACTAAATGGAAAGATATAGGAATTAGTTACATGAACAAATTACCGGAAAAACCTTTCACACCATTTTACTATATTAACTTGCACAAGAACAGCTTGAATTCACCCCCTTACAGCCCAGTTTGTCTTTTCATTATCACAGTTGAAGAAGTGTCTTTAAATATTTCAACTTTCAACTTGTTTTTATTCTACACTTCCTAACAATTATAATTTGAAGAAATAGTGACTGATGTACTGCGTCAGGTACTGACAAAATTTCAGATAAAACGAACCAGCAAACTCAAATTTTACTAGCAATTCTTATCCTCATAAAAAACATGAAGTTTATGAAATTATGGATCAAACATCATTGAACTTTGTCCAATTTAGTAGTTACAGCTCAAAGCCTCAAAGTCAACATCTCACCAACCAAAATGAACACCAATAAAAAAAATTACTGAAATTTGTCCATGTTAATAATTAACAGTTTTATTAACAGATGGTTTTTTTGGGGTTATTTGCATCATCTCAAATCCTAAGGTTTAATCCACACATAGACCATAGTTGAAGGCATCTGATGGTTGACCAAACATGAACCCAATACCCAAAAGCAAAAACATGGTTCATCATTGACCCTTCTCAACTCACAAAACACCCTTCAACAATAAATAACAAATTTTGAATTTTGAGAACCTGGGCCAATTCAAACTGTTCTTACAAGCTCAATTCAACGATCCAATTTAGAAACTCCAATTTTTGGGGAGAAAGGTATACCTGAAGAAGAGACTCTTCCACCAGAAGCGGTGCATCATCCTCAATAGAACCCATATATCTTTGTTGTTGAGAAATCTCTCTCTCTGTCTCTTTGACTCGAGATCGAAAATGAGAATATAAGAGTGGAAGGAAGTGAGGGATATTTGAATTTATTTAAGGAAAGGAGGATAATAAAAGAATAAAATATCCTCGAAATGCTCAAAAAACGCCGAAATTGTTATTTTGTTGGTTGCAAATCAGATAGTATTATACAAACAACACGTAATGGGATGTGTCAGACAGATGAAGGAAACCAAAGATACAACTTGATGATACAAATTATATAAAGTGAAAGTGGAAGGATTATTTTTTTGAAGAAGAAGAAGATGAGCAACCCGAGAAGCCAAGCAAACCCAGTTCTGAATTTTATGCAAAGAAAAGTAGAGAAAATAAAGTGGAAGAAGAGACGGAGAGAGAAAAAAGAAAGAGGAAAAGAGTGCTGAATCAGAGTATTGTTTAATTCATGTGAGAGACAAAAGTTAAGTTGTTGTAAAGACATAAAATTGATTTTGATATATTTGATTATTTTTTATTAGAATGATTTTGTTTTTAGAATGGATTCTAATTTAAAGTTAAGATTTGGAGCTTTTGTCTCTTAAACATGATTTTTAGCTTTAAATTTATTGTTCAATTGACTTTTATATGAATGTATCTAAACATAAATCACTTTATTTCAGACTCAATTTTATTTAAATCAATTCTACAAAATTAATTTCATCTAAATCTCATCCAAACACACACGTACGACATGTTTGGATTACAATTTGGAGTCCATGAAAGTACGTTGGGAGGTTTTGAACGCAATTTTAACAATTTTATTGATATTTGGGAGCTCTCGTTGTAAACCGAGTTTGGAGGACAAACCTCACTTAGAGCCAAAGCATAAAATTAATGTTTTTATTTTTGCATTTTTAGTTGAGAAATTAATAAGATTCTTAAATTTCGACATCTACTGATTGAGAAAAGTAATTTTAATTAGTATCATCCAAACAAACTTCATTTTGTCAAACACACTTTTAAAATAAAAGTATCCAAACATAAATTATATTATAATAAACTCACTTTTAATCAAACTTAAGTTTGTAAAATATAGTTGATTCAAACTTAAGTTTGCAAACTTTAATCTTTAGATTGTCGCTATAAATGTATGTTTGGGTCTAAAAATATATTTGCTTCAAAGAAATTCTATAAATATTTTGTTCCAAACGTACGTTTGAAATTTTTTAATGATAAACAAAACATACACTTAATTATTTGATAAGAGAGAAAATAAGTGAGAAAAAGTTAATTTTTCATTTCTCATACTTGATTGGACAGAAAGTAAATGGAAAAAAACATATATATCAAATGAATTAAATGCTCTCACATAAACACCCCTGATAGTGGGAGGAAAAAATTTTACGTGGATCCCACCGTCCGTTTTCACTTTTCACCGTCCTATATTTTCCTTCCATTCCAATTTTCAAACAATGAAAAATTATGTTATCTTTTCCTTTTTTTTCTCTTCAATTTCTAGAACTAGAATCAAATGAATAAAGGTGGGAATGAAAATGAAAGGCTTATTTTTATTTTTAAATTAAAAAAATTATAAAATATTTATAAAAATAAATAAATAATGATTGAAAGGTTGATTTTATTCCTTCATTTTCTAAAAAATCTCAAATATAGCATATAAATTAAAAAGAATAAATCATCACTTCCATTGTAAAAAAAAAAAAGATACTTTTTCCGGTATTTATAATAATTTTGAAGTAAAAATTATCCTGTCTAATTAAAATATATCATCTCAATTAAATGAATTATATTAATAAAATAAGTCAAATGATTATCATTATTTAATTAAATCATCTAAACAAAATAAATTAGGCATGAAAGAATTCAACCAAAAAAAAAAAAGTCATCACTTCCATTTTCTTTCAAAATCTCAGCATCAAAGATAGCGTTTGAATTGAATATTCAATATTCTGAATATTAATTTTTTCCTTTATTATCTGTAGTTCCTCTTTATCTTCTTTTTTTGTGTGCGTCATTATTATCTGTATTTCCTTGTATGTAACAACTTGTCGCCTAATAGTAGCCACCCATAATGATTAACTTTGATTGATTTTGTTTTTCTCATGACCTTTTTCTGATAACCAACAAAAATTACGGGAAAAAATAACTATTAGAAAGGTACGTTAGTAGCAACTTGCAATACCATGCGGTAGTCACGTATGAAACACTCAACACGATAGAACATCAAAAACCACCAAACATTTTTATACTAGGTGGGGTTGTCTATACAGGGATAATTGAACAAACTGACACACTTTTAAAAATTATTTATTAATATAACTTTGTTTTGAAACTATTTATCAAACTAACTCACTTTTAGTCACGTGATATTTTTTATTATTTTTTTCTAACACTAAAAAACGCTACTTTGGCTAGCGTTTTCTGAAAATGTTACTGTCAGTAGCGTTTTTATGTGCCAAGTGGCACAATTTGGCTCGCTGTAAGAAAATTTAACAATTTTACATTTAGCGAGGCCGACGCTAGAGGTGTCACCCGTCTGATACATTTCTTCACTCGTCTGATTACTATCAGACGGGTGATTCACCGGTCTGATGACTATCAGATGGTTGTCAGACGGGTGAAAAAATGTTCACCCGTCTGATACATTTCTTCACTCGTCTGAAGGTGAAGATCTTCAGCTTCAGACGGATGAAGAAATGTATCAGACGTGTGAACATTTCTTCATTCGTCTGATACCCGTCTGATATTCACCCGTCTGATACCTGTTTGATCTGATGAAGATCTTCAGCTTTAGACGGGTGAAGAAATATATCATACGGGTGAACATTTCTTCACCCGCCTGATGTCTATCAGACGGGTGAAGATCTTCAGCTTCAGACGGGTGACACCTCTAGCGTCGGCGACCGACGCTAAACGTAAAATTTTTAAATTTTTTTACAGCGAACCAGATTTTGCCACATGCACAATTTGGTAAAAATGCTAGTCCAAGTAGCATCTTCGGTGTCAGAAAAAATAATAAAAAATGTCAGGTTGGCAAAAAATGGATTAGTTTGGTAAATAGTTTCAAAACAAGGTTATATTGTTAAATAGTTTCTAAAAGTGGATCAGTTTGGTCAATTACCCTGTATATAGATCAAACAAAGTTACAGTATCCTATCATAAACTATATTACACACAAATCATTTATGTAGAGCCTTGGTGAATCATCATTGTATTCTCAGTTATTAGTTAGTATATGCCTAGTTGTAGCTATGTGCTAACTGTATTGTAAGTCTGACAGTTAGTTAGTTGGTTATTTCGGGTATCAGTTGTAACAGTTTTCTAACTAACTGGAAGGGCTTAGATTACCGTCTATATAAGTCATAGCATGATGCTATTGTTAGCATGAAATATGTGAAACACTTGTGAGAGTTATTCAAGAGATCAAAGCGAGTGCATGTGAGGATAGAGCTTTAGTTCTAGTACCAGTAAAGCTACATACTGGTTCTGCAATCGGTGATCTATGGGAATAACAGTGAAGTGACTCAGTGTGGATGTAGGGGAATTTTGTCCTGAACCGCGATAAATCTTGCTTTTCTTCTTTCTTCTTTTCTCTGTTTCTTACTTCGAGTTTTATTGCATTTGCTCATATCACTGTGTTCAGTTCACAACAATTTATCTCTAAATTCTTTTAGATAATTTCGTCTTTCTTGCTCTCTATCTACATCTGCTATCTTATCATAAAGTAAGTTTATAAACATATTTTAATCAATAAATAAATAAATTTATAAACAAATCATTAACTGCTAAATCTTTTTTGATAGTTTTACTTATAAATTTTTTTGTCTTTCTCTACCTATAGCGCTTGGGCTACCCTTCATATGGGTTATGTTTAGTAAAAGCTAGCTGATAGCAGATGAGCTTATAGTTGATAGCAAATAGCGGATAAGCTAGTTTATTGGATTAGAAATGTTTGATAAAATTAACGATTAAACTAGCTGATAAATATAAATGACATAAAAAGACATGGCCATATGTTATTTTATATAAATTATATATATATATATATATATATATATATATATATGTAATTTATTTTAAAATAATTACTTTTAATACTTAAACTTATTTTAAATTATTTATCATTTGTTTATATGTTATTTTAAATATTTTAAATTATTATATACGTTGTTTATGCATTTATAGGTGACATGCAGAGATTTAAAAATTATATACATAGAAATTATATGGATGACATGAAAAACTTGAACATGCCTAATAAAAAATAATCCAAAAAAGTGAAAATAGTATAATAATTAAAATAAAAGTTTAAGATCCATTTAGTATTATAATATTTTATTTTAGGATTTTAATATTTTATTTTATTTAAGAGAGGATAAATGAGGAGTTTAAGTAAATCAGTAAGGATAAAAATGAAAAAATATAATATGTTATAAGTTATTAGCTCAAATGCTACTTGAAGTAGAATCTAGACAAAACGCTATAAGCTAGTGAAAAAACGTTATAAGCTAGCTAGTGAGAAAAACGTTTACCAAATGGAGCTATAAACCCATCCGCTATAAGCTAATCGATTGACCTTGCCAAATAGAGCCATGATTTATTGTTCTTATAAGAGCTTCTTCAACTCTTTTTTACATATATCTGAACCACCTAAAGTGAGATTCAAACATATATTTTTTTCAAATTAGGTGCTACCTTAACTTTCTGTCTAATGCATTCATTCCTGATCTTATCTTGTCTTGTGTGTCCACTCATTCATCACAAGATTCTCATCTCTGCGACATTGAGTTTATTTTCTTGTTGGCTTTTTATCGCCTAACTTATGGCCTCATACAACATTGTAGCTCTTATAGTTATGCAGTAAAATTTTCTCTTAACCTTGAGTAGTATTTTTCTATTGCATATAACACTTGAAGCACTCTTTCATTTCATCTACCTCATTTGATGAATCTTATGGTTTACACACCTCCATCTATTTCCTTGTCGTTTTGTATGATGGACCTAAGGTACTTAGACCATGTGACTTGTGGTATGGTATGACATCCAATTTTCACCTCTGAACTAGAAATAGTGTGCCTCCAAGCGAAAGTCATGTGCTTCCAAAGCTTATCTTTACATCTCTAACTTCTTATTTATTTCCTCTCTCGACTCCCTTTGGGATTATATCAGGCGCAAAAAGCATGATCGTGACAACAAATCTTAAATATTTTCAGCAAGCACATCCAATACCAAAGTAAAATGATAGGGGCTCAAAGTTGACTCTTGATGCACTCCTAGAGTTATAGAAAATTTATTTTTGACTCGGCTTCATGTTCTTACATTAGTTGTGACCCATCGTACATATCATTTATTTATCATATAGACAATATAAATTTCTTTCTTCTCCAAGCCTTGCATAATGCCTTTCTTGGAACCCTATTGTACATCTTCTACAAATTGGTAAAAACCATACTTAAGTCTTTTTCATTTCTCCAACATTGGTTCATCAATCTTCGTAGCAAGTATGTTGATTCCATGGTCAATCTCCCCAATATAAAACCAAAATCAATTTTTGTAATGTGAGTTTCTTGTTCAAATCTTCCTTCAGTTACGTACCTTCTCTCATAGGTTCATATTATGGCTCCACAACTTAATTAATCCCCTTATTATAATTTTTGCAGTTTTATATGTCTTTCTTGTTCTTATAAATAGGGATTAAAGTACTTATCTTTCATTCGTCCAACGTTTTCTTCTCGTTAAATAATATAGTTAGTCACCTTATATTTTTATCTCCTAACATGTTCCATACTTTAATAAGTATTCGATCCAAGTATTTTATCATCATACATCCTCTTTAATACTTTCTTTGCCTCGCCCTCGGGCTTCCAAATTTTATGATAAAAGTTATAATTTTAATCCTCATCTCTATTATTTAGTCTATTAAAGTGTAAAAGATATCCTATCCTACATTAAGTAGCTTATGAAAGGATCAATTAATATCCAATATATTACATATTCAACATTGATATAATAACCATTTTGAAGTGTAAATACTATATGGATTTTTATTTTAAAAAATATAATTAATTGCGATATTTATTTTACAAAATTGTTTGAATAAAGAACTAAGAGTATCTTATACCAAAAAAAAAAGAACTAAGAGTATCAATAACATCAAATATTGTCACTATCACTGATTTGTGTTGTGCACTATTGTAATATTTTCACCTTTGTTTTTCCGGTCAACATTTCCAAAGAGAAATATATTTAATAGTAGAATGTGTATTAAAAAAATAGATATGTATCAGAATATTAATAAAAATATATCAGATAATAGTAAAGCTGTAAAGGTTGTTCATAACTTGGTCTGGTCCAATACAAGTTATGTGAGCCACATTATATTTAGGACAAGAATAAGGGAGTTGTTTTTTACGATCCCAATTTTTTTAATACAGTTCCTTCCCATTTTTTTAAACTTTTTTCTATCCAAAATACCCCATTTTCTCCTATGCAAAAAAGAAGAATCCTTGCTCGGCTCTTCGATTCATAGCAGAACCTAATTATCTGACTCAAAATCTCTCTACCACCCAGCAAATTTTGTACAGAAAAAGTACTCCTAAGCTGTGGTTTTTTATCACTCTTCATTGGACACTCCATTGAAACATCCAAGTGTTCTGGATTTTCCCTCATTAATGGCTTCTTTGGCTTGTTGGTCCTACCCCTGTGATCTGGAGCATAAAAGTTTGGATTTTTATTCTCACGGTCTTCATTCAAGTTTTTTCAACAATTAGGTCTTCTGGATTTCTCAGACAACAAAGCATAAGAACTTTCTGCCACCGAAGAATTTACCCGACACGTGGGCCAAGAAAAAAAAAGCAGGTTCAGCATTTTCCTAGTTAATTTTTTTTTCCAGATTTTTCTAGGGATGGCAAAGTGGATCAACTCGTCCCATCCCGTCCCGTTATTAATCCACCTAAAATGGAATGGGGCGGGCCAACCCGTTTTAGTCATATGGGTTGTACCCCCGACCCACCCCGCCTAATGGTGGGTTGGCGGGTTGGCCCGTCAAATACATAAAAATATAAATTGGGTTGGTGGGTTAGCAGGTTGACCCGCTATCAAAATAAAAAAATTAAAAAAAAATCATACAACATTTCGTTTTTTTGGACAATTTTTATAGCTTTTCTTAAATTATTATTAAAAAATTGAAATAATTTTATCTTATAGCATACAATGTGTTACAAAAGTAAATATATTATTTTTGTAATATAAAATAATTTCAAGCAACAATTAAATTGAATTAAATAATATTAAATAATTAATAAATTAATAAAAAAATATTATTTTTTAATCCAGAGGGTTGGCGACCCGCCACCAACCCGTTTTTGGATGGGTTAAGCGGGACGAGTCAAAGTAGGATGGTTGAGGACCCCAACCCACCCCACCAAATTTTGGCAGGTTAGTGGGTTGACCCGCGGGTCACAACCCACTTTACCACCCCTAGATTTTTTTTCTTTTTTGCATAGAGATTTGGTATCATCAAACGTCCCTGCGATTTCTGTCCCTAAAGGGAAGAATTTCAAAAAAACTTACAAATCTTAATAGCTTCCCTGTATGATAAAATGAATAGGAAAAAGTGGAATTATTACCTTGAAAAAATTAATTTTTTTCTAGATTAAGAAACCAAATGTTTGTCTTATGAAGCCTCTTATGCAATCTTTCACGGTATATTTTTGAGTCATAGATTGGACTGTAAAATCATGTTATAGTGAGCAAATTATTAGGATGCATGGTTCTTCCGTCCGGTGGTGAGTGCGAGAGAAGGGTGAAAGGTGGAGGAATGGTTGAAGAAGAAGATGAGGTTGTATTAGAAAGGAGTTTAAGAATAAGGGGTATTTTGGATAGAAAAAAGTTTTAAAAAAGGGGGAGGGGCTGTTTTAGAAAAAACAGGGGCTGTAAAAAGCAACTCCCGAAGAATAAACTTAGTTCAACCCATATGTGATTTTTAAAATCCTATAGTGACGTTTGGTATTAGGGATATTTTGACATTCATGAGAAAGTGAGATGGAAATACATATATTTTTTTCATTTTTGGTATGAAAGATAAAATAGTCATTCTCAGACATAAAAGTTGTCCAGAAATAAATTTTATGAATGAAACTAGAGGTGGACACGGGTCGGGTTGGGGGGAACCTGGACCCGAACAAGTCAAAGCTAATAAGGTTGGGTTGGGTCGGGTTTTGGGGGAAATTTGTAACCCAAACCAAATCAACCCAACCACATCCTTGTTTGTTCAAGTCATCGATCCACTAATTAAAATGAAAAACAAAAATTAAAAAAAGTTAAAAAGTAACACTAATCCCCTTTAACCCGTAGCCTTTCTCGATCTTACCGTCTCTAAGAGTCCAACACATAAAGTACAAAAAAACGTATTTTATTGATCGAATTTAATCAATCGCTAAATATGAAAAATCGGTCGCAAAATGATTTAACGATCGAATTTTCACATTTAGCGATCAAATTTGATGGTCGTTAAATACCTCTTTTTTTATAGTGAATTTCAATGTTCTTCTTCCTCATTTCCTCGTGCTTTCTGCTTCACAAACACACACCCTTGTAAGTTGTATCAATAATTCTTCTTTATGTTTCTGCTTTCTGCTTCTTACTTCTGAGCAAGAATCTTTCTTCTTCTTCTTCTTCTTCTTCTTCTTATCAAACACACCCGCACACAGTCCGCTGCTGGTTGGAGTTGAAGACGAGCGCCGACTATAAGAGATCGAGTGAGAAGTGAGGGACTGACAAACACTACCCCCAGGGATGTGGGATATTTACCTAACTAGTGTAATTTCGTTGCAGAATTACGGAATTAGTGTACCTTTAAAAAAAATTACGCATATGGGGTAAGTCGTATTTTAGATGAACGACTTATTTATAGAAGTCGTAAATCCAAATAACGAATTACTTTTATAATCATTAAATTAAAAAAAAAACAAAATTTCCATAAAAGCCATAAATCATAGATACGATTCTGTTTTTTATTTATTTTTAACGTAGAAAGGTAAGTCGTAGAGTTAAAATACGACTACCATTCTTTTTTAAAATCTTATGACCAAGTCGTAGGTACAGTCCACGATTTTAGTTTTTTTCATTTTTTTTTTAAAATAGTAAAGATCCAAATTGGTCATCGACAAAAAAGCACGATGATATTTTGGTCCTTGAAAAATGAAAAATACCAATTTAATCCTTAAGAATGTAAAATGTGAGTAAAAAATGAATGAGTAAAAGTCTAACAAAAAATTACACTACTTTTATAATTATCCAATAAAATTACACTAGTTTGGTAAAAGTCCCAATACCCCCATCTTCCAAAACCTTGTGCATGTATGGATGCTAATGTTTACACCTAAACAAACTTTAATTGATAAAGAAAAAGAGCTTTATTCAAGTTAATGTGCTGACAAAATAAGTAGTTCTATCGTCCACTTAAGCGCTGCCACTTGGATATGTTAACCATAATTTGAACTCTTTATCGTCATATTAATATTAATGAACCACAAGTCAAATTGTAAGGTTTGAAACTTCTGTTCGCGGTAGATTTTAGATGATTCAAAATCACGTTTATTTTTAACCAAAAGTGATTTTAAAGGTGTTTGTTTTAAATTTAGCTATTAATAAAATCAATTCTGTGTTGGATATAATTAATTTTAAGAGAAGCAAAAATTTCTAGTTTTTTCACTGAGAATAATTGATTCTAGGTGTGGGATCCATAATATTTTTTATATTTACACCTCAGAAGTGATTTTATTCTATCATCCAAACAAAATAATTTTTTGAAACTGACTTTTAAAACATTATTACTAAACACAAATTAATTTTTTTTAAAATCAACTTTATTAAAATCAAAACCGTACGGAATTTAAGTTTATCTATCTTCTTCACCTGCTTCTGCTGACCTCTTCATCGTCAGTGCTAGACATATGATCTCAGAGCTCACCGTTTGAGGATTGACTTGAAGAGGCAATTGGTCAGCGCAAAAATGTACATGCATTTGACTACTTACACGCTGTATTACTATATTCTTGTGCTTCAAGGTTCAATAACATATATATATATATATATATATATATATATATATATATATATATATATGTATATGACTAATTCTTATCCCGACTTAGTCTATGTAAAAGAAATTTTGTAATTTAAATATTAAATTGGATTTAATTTCTATACATTATCAATGTAAAGTTTTTTATACTAACATTCAATCAGAAATTATGATGGGTGTGACTTTTGAGATAGTTAGAACAAGAGTCAAATGCTTTAGCTTATGTGATAATTTCTGATTGATTGTTTATGTAAAATATCTTTAAACAGATAGTGTATACCAATTAAATCCTATTAAATTTTACATATCGTATATGATATTATATATATTATCTCTGTTTTTTTTTTTTTTTTGCATATATGTATTTTGAAAACACATAAAAAATGTAGACATTATCCCTAGTGTTACCGATAATGGCATTTGTTAAGAATTTAAAATAGGAAATTTTGGATGAAAGTAGAGTTTTTTCGATTCTTAATGTATCTAATGCTCTGTTTTTTATTAAAAAAATTCTTATTTTGGATTCTTCTAATGCACTCATTACTAAAACCATTTTTTACATGTCACAATCCTTCTAAGAAGGTGTTGGCGAATTAAGTTGGATTGATTTTGAGAGAAAAGACATGATCATTCCCATCCAATTTCTGATGTAAGTTTTGTTGATGTCAAACTGTGAGTATATGATAAGATGATTACTTTTCAACACTTCTTAAAAAATGAGAGAGCTTTTACTTTGATGTTTAAGCTAGACTCTATTAATAAATTTTATACTTATCTGAAAAAAAAACATGTGTCACAACATGAAAAATTTTTTGAACACCCTACCTTCTACCTAGTGGACTGGGAACGAAAATAACCAGATTTGGGGTTTGCTGATAGATTTGTAAAGAAAAATATTTTTTGTATTACTAGTTTAGACACTTGTATGAGATACCTATATACTAATATAAGTGTGAATAAATATGAGATATATGATATTCTAAGAAGAAATTGATTTATTGTATGCTAATGTGAAATAAATGTTAATTGAGTATCATATTTGAGTACGTGTTTTTATTTTTTTTTATATAAGCAAAAATATCATGTTTGAGTGTTTAACAGGATTGTTTTGTCAATGCCTCACAATCCCGCGGCAAGATGAAAAAATCAGACCCCGTTGAAGTTATCTGAATTTTTGTAGGTGTTGATTCCGTACTTCTCTATGTTCAATGCTTGACCTTGACGCAGGGGGTTTCTTCTTTCTTCCTTCTCTTTCCAAAAAGCTTTTTCTTTTTCACTGGTTTTGATTTGTCTTGCTTTCATCATTCATGTGTATAAAACGAGTATTGGAGTCAAGACCTTAAAATAAGTAGAATGAGATAATTAACGCATATTTTTTTTTAAAATAATAATCAAATGTTTAGGATCGGGACCGGACAGTCTATTTCAAGATTATGATAAATTAACAAGCTTAGTGAAAATTTGTAATAAATTATAGATTATTTACTGGTCGATGAAGGATTCCAAGATTTAAACCCAAATTCCCGTAATACTTCATATTGTATTATGACAGCGTACCATTGTATACACTTCTGGATAAGATGACGTAATGCATGAGGGAAAGGAAAACATTGTCTCCGATTACAAGTTTACAACAAAACCATAAGCTATGAGCCTTCCACGTTCTTCATATCACCATTAATTATAGGTTGATATTGTCCACGTTAATTTTCCTTGAGACAAACAACTGTGTAGATCTTCTAACCCAAAGCTAGAGCTGCTAGCTAGTGTTTTGGGAGAGTCACCCCCCTGAAACCGGTCACTTACTGCTCGCGGATTCCATGGACATTTCCTCTTTTTAAGACCACTCGTTGTTTCGTACATTTTTCAGGTGTGATCTTATTTTTTCTATCACAAGCCTCACCTTGGCTAGTTAGCCTTAATTAAAAGGTACTTTTCTTATGTTTCGAATTATGCACCACATAAAATCTATTCAGCTAAACCACGCCTTCTGATTTAGAGACATTTGTTTTGTTAGTAGATACTATTCCGATCTCTATTATAAGCAAAATTTAAATGGAACACACATATTAAGGAAGTTAGTTAATCTCATTTAATGTTGTTAAAAAATTAAGGATAGTACCCAAAGTAACCTTCATAGAAAACTTCAATTTTTATTAAATGCATCACACATTGAGTTATTGAAAAACAAAATTAATATTAAATGAAAGGTATTTTAGGAATAATGTCATTAAATAGGATGGAAGTAGTTGAAATTTGCTTATATATTTAACCAAAATTTTGGAATTTTTTTTGCTTATAATAAGGACCGGAAGGAGTATGTAGTTTTGTTTTTGTTTATTTTTGGTTTTGCTTCTTCCTGTACCTAACACACAAAAAATGGCCGGGGTGAAAATTCAGACAGAAATTCCTATAGATTAAGTTAATTATAAACTGACACACTATCATTTTAAAAGTAAAAGTACTTATTTTGCACACATATTCGTTATTTACTCGACGTGGGAAAAAGGGTATGCTCTTTGAAAATAATTGGTATATATTATCGGTATAAAAAAAATTTATATTATAATTTAATTATAATTTGTTATATTAATAAAATTATTTGACTTTTATCATAATTATCTTAAAAGATATTCATATCATGATTTCTGATTGAATGACATTATAAAAAATTTTATACTAATAATATATAACAATTAAATTCATTTAGTAAAGAAAAAAAAAACAATTAAACTCGTACTCTTTTCCTTTTATTGTAGAATGGAGTGATGTATTGGTTTATTCCTTTCATTTCATAATAATTGTCATTACCTGATACTTCAGAAAAACCGATGAAGTTATTAATTTTTTTTAACTCTACATTACCGTTAGTATTTTAATTATATGTAATTTTATTTTAATTATACATAATTTCTCCACATATGTCAACGTCTACACAAATATTTCTGACCGTGCTCATATGCTCTGCTCATCATGGCTAACAAGTCGTGTGGACCCCATTTTAGCAATTCAAAGAACCCGACTCGTCAACGCGTTCTATTGAAAAAGAAAGACACGTGTGAATAATCGGTATTATACATAAAAAAATTGTATACTATGATTTTTTTTTAAGGATACTATGATTTGTCAGGTGTAATTAATTTTTGTTAGTATATTATATTTTTAACGTTTGGCTTCATTAATAGATGTTAATGGGCTAAATAAATGCACATGTTTATATGCAATTTGAATTTTAGTATCTTTTTTACTAATAACTTCTTTTGTTTTCAATAATTAATTTTAAATTTGCAGATCTCAATAACATTTTTTTTTTCAAATTCATTATATATAGTCTCAATATTTTTAAATTTTAAATTTATGATTAAACACTAAATTAATAATATTGTTTAAGAAGTAAATAAAGTATATTATTTATTTTTTGAAATTGTTTAAATTTAAATATATAATATAATATTATTTTATTTTTTAATATCTTTCTTGTATCATAATGGTGATATGCTAGTCAAAAAGTAAGCTAAAATTAACCATATTTTTGTGTTTACTTTTTATCATATTGTTATTAAAGAAACTTATATTATCATTTAGAGTTTAATTGTTATGTATTGTTAGTGTAAATTTTTTTACACTGTCAATAAATCAGAAATCATGATATGAATGATTTTAAAATAGTCAGGATAATAGTCAAATATTTTTATTGATGTGACAGTTTATATTTTATTGATAATATAAAAAATCTTTACATTGACATTGAATATCAATTAAACCCGATCATTTAACTATATATTCTACACAATTCAAAGAGTTTGATGTTTCATGTAATTATCTTTTTGATGTATTATGTAATTGTTATTATTAAACTCTTCTGATAATAGTATTAAAAAAACACAAATTTTGCACAATACCAATTGTAACTCCCGACTTACATATACTGTTAAGAATTCAAAAATATAGAATATTAAATATTTTCCAAAATTGCATCTAGTTTAAGGAAAGACATAAACTATATGTTATTATAAAAAAAATACATAAACTATAAGTACCATGAGTTATGATGTTAAGCCCACCCATCATATTACAGAAGAGACGCTAACGAAGAAAAGTCAATAATAAAAAGATATCATCCCACCAAACTCTAAAAGTATATTCATCTCGGCTAAATAGTAATCTTCTGTTAGTTTAATATTTCAATTTAATTCTTTTAAACAAATTTAACATGTAAAAAGATGAAGTGATGTAAAAATTGGACAAAAATGTGGGAACAGAATTATTTGTCTGCTACATAATAATTTGGCTGGTGCCAAGAAACAGAATCCAAAAACGCATAACAATCTTATTTCTTACATTCTTTCCTCTTCTAGGAAATAAAAAAAACAAAAAAGTAAACCTTTGATCACAGTTTCAAAGTCTCCCATTTTAAATTAAAGCCGGAGAAAATTCGCCTGCCAAGAATGATTCTCCCCTTCTCACCCATCCCATCTCCATGTATAAATACCACAACCTAGTGTCTTCTACCCTCCACACCAAACATCCAAAAGGCCAAAACAAACGCCTTAATTGTCATACCAACTTTTCTCTCTTTGCATTTTCCCCTGTCCTTAAGATCAACAACAACATATAAAACATACTTCACCATGGTTTTTCCAAAACCAGCTTCTGAATCAGATCTCTTTAATTTTCATTCTAACTTCTCTTCTCGCTATGCCAGGAACTCTCTTCCTAGGTATACAAATATATGTTCTTTTATCATCATCACGTTCCTAGTTTTTTGTTTTGAGTAATATTACACATATATTATCTTAAAGGATTTAATTAGAATGTAATATTAATTTAATATATGACAACTAATTATATATTATTATTAAAAATGGTTGGCTTTTATTATAACTACAAGAATCATATATGAATGATGTATAATTTTATATTCACATTGTATTAAAATTAAACTGTTATATTAAATGTGATGTGCACTAATAGTTACGGTTTTTTGTTTGTTTCATTGAATATCATTTTTTATATCTCAATTCTTTATTGCGCAAGTAATTAAGCGTTTTGGTAATGCAGGTTTAGCATGCCTGAGAACTCGATGCCAAAGGAAGCTGCGTACCAGAACATACACGACGAGCTGCAGCTTGATGCGAATCCAAAGCTGAACTTGGCTTCCTTTGTGACCACATCCATGGAGGAAGAATGCAACAAGCTCATCATGGAATCCATCAACAAGAACTATGTGGACATGGACGAGTACCCTGTCACCACTGAGCTTCACGTACGTACTTTCTTTATTTCTAATATTCTTCTCGTAGCTATAACACTTGACCTTCATCTTCATTCATTTATTGGACTCAATCACTACTTTATCTTGAAGGGGTAGTACATATAAAAAATATTTGTACTCTTTATGCTATTTATAACATTTGGCACTTTTAATTGAACTTATGATTGATTAGTTACATTTGAGTTCACTTTAATTCGTTTAATTAATAAGTGGTCATGAGAGATTTAAATTGCGGTTGTGTTGCGATTACGATCGTGTTGCGGTCGTTGCGACCCGATGCGGCCCATGCGATCCACAATCACGGCTTGATACGGAATTGCAATCGAGATGTTGCGGCCGTATCACGTGATGTGGTCTACATTTTAAAATACTGATGATCACTTTTTTACATGATTATTATTTTTTTGGGTACAATATATGATTTTTTATTTTATTTTGGAGGCTATTGCTCTGTTCTAAGCTAGGACCCCCAAAAGAAGAATTTTCTTTTTAAATCTCTTTTGGAATATGAAAGTGATAATGCGGTAGTATTTTTGGTCTTTAATCTCTCGCTTATTATTACTATTATTTAAGTGTGTTGTACTTTTTGCTAACAGAATCGGTGCGTGAACATGATAGCACGTATGTTCAATGCTGAAATTGGAGAAAATGAGTCTGCAATTGGGGCAGGAACCGTTGGATCATCAGAGGCCATAATGCTGGCAGGCCTTGCATTCAAGAAGAAGTGGCAGAACAAGCGCAAGGCTGAGGGCAAGCCTTACGATAAGCCTAACATGGTCACTGGTGCCAATGTGCAGGTATTATTTTTTAGTTCTCATTGCTAAACTACAGCACAAACCTAGCAAAAGGGGCCATTTGTCACATATTGGATCCATTGAGAATGTGGCATTATGTCCAAAATTTAAATATTTGTATACCACCAAGTATTTGTATGGGAAATCAATTTGGCATAAAAAAATAACTTCCTTGACATGTGATTGTAACTTATGTTACTGGAATCAATTAAAGAATGGAATTATGAGCCATTTATTACTTTCATGCATTTGTAGGTGTGTTGGGAGAAATTTGCGAGGTATTTTGAGGTGGAGTTGAGGGAAGTGAATGTGACTGAAGGCTACTATGTGATGGACCCTGCCAAAGCCGTTGAGATGGTAGATGAGAACACTATTTGTGTGGCTGCAATCTTGGGTTCAACTTATAATGGTGAATTTGAAGATGTCAAGCTCTTAAATGACCTGCTGCTAGAAAAAAACAAGCAAACTGGGTAAGTAACATACCACTAATTACCTTTCCTCACCAATTCAAATATCTTCTATACTTGAACTTCATTTTATACTAATTTGATTTACTTGTCACATTACAGATGGGATACCCCTATTCATGTAGATGCTGCTAGTGGTGGCTTTATTGCTCCTTTCCTTTATCCAGAGCTAGAATGGGATTTCAGACTCCCATTGGTGAAGAGCATAAATGTTAGTGGCCACAAGTATGGCCTTGTTTATGCTGGAATTGGTTGGGTTATATGGAGGAGCAAGGAGGACTTGCCTGAAGACCTTGTCTTCCATATTAATTACCTTGGAGCTGACCAACCCACCTTCACCCTGAATTTTTCTAAAGGTGGTTAGTTAAAAGCTATATTTCTTCCTCATGGATTACTTGCTTATACCATTGTTACCTTATTGTAGCCTAAAATTGACTTGTCACTTGCAGGTTCAAGTCAGATTATTGCTCAATACTATCAGCTCATTCGCCTTGGCCAAGAGGTGAGCTTATAATTAAGGTTAAATTAATTTGTAGGTCCTGAAGTATTTGAGAATTTTCAAATAGGTCTTTATACTTTAAAAGTTTGTAATTGGATTCCTGAACACAGAAAATTTGTAATACGGTCCCTCATATACTTTTTTGTTAGGGTTTCGTTAACTAATCGTGAAGCCATCCATCCACTCGTCATTTGTGTGTCCCTGAACTTTTTAGAAAAATTCAAATAGGTCCCTATACATTTTAAGAAAATTCAAATAGGTCATTATACTTAACGAAACTCCAACGGAAAAGTGAATGAATACCCATTTATAATTTTTCTATATGTTCAAGAACTCAATTACAAAATTTTAAAGTATAGAGACCTATTTGAATATTTTCAAATTGTCTAGGGACTTTCAGTTTAATTAAACCTATAATTAAATGAAAAAGAAGAATTGTAATTTTGTTTTATAATTACAATTTCTCCCCAATCTGATTCATAACCACAATATTGTATAACAAATAATGATCAATGTTCAATCACATATCACAACTACATGTCTAATTTCATTTTACCACATAATAACCACTATATCAAATGAAACTAATACATTTTCGTCTTAGATAAGGAATTCAAGGGAAATACGTACTGTCATATATTTGATAAACTTCAATATATACATATCTCATTTTATAATATCCTCTCATCTCATGTGACTTATACTAGGGATACCGGAATATAATGGAGAACTGCAGAGAAAATGCTATGGTGGTAAAGGAAGGATTGGAGAAAACTGGATGTTTTAACATACTATCAAAGGACAATGGTGTTCCTGTTGTAGCATTTTCTCTTAAGGACAGAAGCAGGCACGATGAGTTCAAGATATCAGAGATGTTGCGCCGCCATGGTTGGATCGTGCCGGCTTATCCAATGCCACCTGCTGCTCAGCACATCAATGTGCTCCGTGTGGTGGTCAGGGCTGAGTTTTCACGCACACTTGCTGAACGCCTTGTGCTTGACATCACAAATGTGTTACATGAACTTGAGAAACTTCCCCCCAAGTACAATGCCAAAATGACCAACATTGTTAAGGAAGATAAGGCTATGGATGATGAGACTGGTGTCAACAAGACTGCATTGGATGCACACAGGGAAATCATTGCTCAAGAATCCAATAAGCGTCAGAAAATCTTGGCTGCATAGGGGAGGGTTATCTCACTCGTTATGGCAATTAAATAGGAGGCTTAACTAAGTTTTTCTAAATAACTCCATCTAAAACAGAGCTTCAGTTCGATTTAATTTATTATTATTTTATTTAAATCATGTGCATACAATTTAGCTTATTGGTTTATGTACCTAGATTTTGATTCCAGTTGCAGTATATAGTTGACGTTAATGTATGACATTTTTAATTATTTTTTTTTTCACTATAAAAGCAAAAGATAAATTGATATAAAATTTGTATCATCAAGATGTCATTTGATTATTATTTATTTCTTGAACTAAATGTCATGATTATCTTTTTTTTATCACTTGAACTAAATATCTTAAAAAAAATTAGATAGAATCTTTAAAAAAAAGTTACTGCAAAAAAATTTCAAATTAAAGTTAAATAACTAAAATAAGAACGATGACGTCTAGGTTGGACCATTTAATAGGTGGATCACCAGTTTTAACCCTTAGATATATTATTATAATATTTGAATGGCTTAAATTGATTATTTTATAACCTGGTAATACAGGTTTTTGTTGTAATTAATTAGTAATCCCTCACATTTAAATTTATAATATGGTTAATTGCAAATTGGACCTCCCATCTACACCGTTTACTCAGCCTTCTTCTCCCTGCATCTTCATTCTCTCCACTTTCTTACTGTTGCTATTCTTCCTAATAATTGTTATTCTCTCCACTTAATCCATTTCATCTTTTTAAGTGCTAACAATTAAAGGGTTTGACAGATATGTACCAATACAACAAATTCAATACCCCATCTACTAAATTTCTTGAAAAGAAAATAACTTTAACGAAAGAAAAACTTAAATATGCATAAGATTGAACACAGAGCTTCACCAATATGCTGATAGAGAGAGAAAGAGAGAGAAACAAGAAGAAGAACACAGAGCTTCACCAAAAGATTGATTTTTGAAGCGACCCTTGTTCTCGTTTTAAGGGAAGAAGAAAAATGTCGCATTCGGGTAAGCCCATTTCCGAGGTTGTCGGGTTCGGGTTCGACGAAGCCGTAACCGATCGCTTCCGCGATTCACTGAGCTGCGACGAGTTCAACAAGCCGGACTTCCGAGAAGATGGCTTCTGAATAAGGGCTCAGATGCGTCGTCATGCACTGCCCAGATGGATAACAGCAGCAGCGAACCAGTGATCAGGGACATGGCCTAAAAGGACTTTTATGCAATTTATCTAATTTAGTGTGTCCTTGCAAAATGAAAATTTTATAAAATCAACACCAAATTAACTTGTTTACTGGTCATATTGGTGGTTCATGTAGTGGTTCACCCTAGACACCACCAATAAGAACATAGAAACATAGATGAAGATGCTAATTGAAACCAACTCGTATATGGGCAATAATAATCTCCTGTATTAGTTGTGAGTAACGTGTCCCCAAATGAAAATTTCAGTGTGGAACTATCTAAATGGGCTATCGAGAAAGAAAAATGATATTTGGACACAGAAGGTCGATAACATACGGGTGACACTGCATGTGATCGGTGGTATTTTCGTAAATTTATGTCATCGTTAAGTATTGATAAATTCTTGATTAATTTAATTCGTTATGTGATTAATGGGTTATCCTGATAAATCATTTTTTTTAATTAAATAATGTAAGTGGTGTGTGGTGTTTACAACTTCCTTGGTTATATATATTTTTTCAATTAAATAATACAAGTCGTATGTATGGTTAATGACTTACATGATTATATTTTCTTAAATTAAATAATGTTAGTTGTATGCTTGGTTAATTCAATTGATTGTGCGGTGAATGAGTTATATTGATGCTTCAATCATTTTTCACTGTCCGTTAAAATCATGGTTAATGACTTGCAAATGCTTGGTTAATTTAGTTCGTTGTATGGTTAATGGGTTATCCTGATAAATCATTTTTCACAAACCACAACAAATATGGTTAATAACTCGTAAATACTTGGTTAATTCAATTCATTATGTGGTTAATGGGTTATCCGAATATTTACAATCATTTTTCCCAACCCACAACAAACATGGTTAGTGACTCGCAAATGCTCGTTTATTTTAGTTCATTGTATGATTAATGGGTTATCCTGATACTTCAATCATTTTTCACTATCCATTAAAATTGTGGTTAATGACTTGCAAATGCTTGATTAATTTAGTTTGCGAAAATGAAAGGTGAAAAGGAAAATGAATAGGTAATTATAACACTGCCACTGATCACGTATAGTAATTACGAAAATTCCCATGGAAAAATATGGTGTCATCCATATGTTGTGGATCCAGTTGCTGATTTCCAAAAATTCTGCGATTACGCTCTGCCCATATCTGATAAACACAAGCTGCCAAACAAGCGGCACATTGCTATCTAAACCATACTCCAGCCAGTTTCTTTTTAATCAATAAGAAAGAGAATTGTGGTATTGTTGTACATAAGTCCAAAATGTCATGTACATTGCAATGAAAAGTTGTTGCATGCGATGAGAATTGAATTCATTTCAACTAATTTCTCAGTGTAGTTTTTTAAAATTTTAATCATTCACATATATATGTAAAGTTATTATCTAAATTCCAATGCATTATACTTAGACATATAATCTTTTAATAGTTTTTATATACATGTACATAAATTTATATAATTTTATAAAGTAACTTAGCACAGGAATTTTTATTTAGTAGTAGATTAGTCATATATGTATTTTGATAAATTTTTTCATATTGACAAGAGGATGTGTCTCCCACAACTAATGATAAAACTTAACATCGATAATGTAAATATAATGAAAAAGACCCATGTTATATAACATCTACAAAATAGAGGATCAACTTGATAATTTTAATAATGAAGGGATAAGTTGAACAAAATAAATGAATTAAGGGAGATGTAGCCTTAATTAATTAATGGTCCCAAATAAAAATATGCAAAAAACATACGAAAGGGAAAGATAAAGTGGGAAATTAAACTAGTATGGTGTGAAACGCGGGGAGTGATTGCGTTCCGTTCCGTGGCAGTGGCAGCAGCAACAGCAACAGCAACAATTAGGGCAGGCAGGACACAGCATTAAGATGGAGAGCTCTTCATCGATGGTGTTCCTGGATCGCGCATCGCGACGCACCAGAGGTAAACGGTTAACGAACCTAGTCGACGACGAAATCCAAGAGGACGAATTGTTCTGGAACCAGGACGCTCTCAAAGAGGTCTCTTCTTCTTCTTCTTTTTCATATTCGGTTCCATTTTTAAAAATATTCTTAGTTTCGATTGTGGTTTGCAGGAAGACCATGATGATAACTACGAAGAGGAGGCGGAGGTTGCTGACGAATTCGACAGCGACTTCGATCAAGATGTCAGTTACTTACTTACTTTCACTTGTTTCCATCTTAATGTGATCAATGAATTATTCTGTTATTAGGAATCAACACTTTGCCTACCACTTCATAATACTCTCTCATTTCAATTGCTGTTCTTAGGAACCTGATGAAGAAGAACCTCAAAATGATGCCGATGAAAGGTTTCTTACTTTTCTACTGCCCTATATACCTCAGCTTTTTTAACCGATATATTTGAAATTTGAGTTTTTTTTGTTTGGTTTTGCAGGATAGAGAAAAAGAAGAGACTAATATTTCCTGGAAAGACATTGGCAAAGAAGAAGAAAAAGCAGAAAGTTTTATCTAAATTGGAGAATTCTCCCAAGGAGGATAAACCAGCTCAACAGCCAACTGCTGAGGAACACCACGATGCACCAGATGATGCAGGGGAGAGGATGGTGAGGAAGTCCACAAGAACTTCGGTGATTATTAGACAAGCGGAGAGAGATGCCATACGTGCTGCTTTGCAAGCGACGATGAAGGTCAGCATTGCTTAATTGTGTTTGCTTCTGTTTTGTCAATGGCTCCCGCCCATTAGAAAGGAGTTAGATGTGAATGACCTTTATCAAGAATTGGTTTATGATAGAACACTATGGCATTGTTTGATCCATGTTGTCGACCTCACCTGTGGGAAGAGGCTTTTGTTGTTGAAATGTCTCCCCTTTTGTTTACTTGTTTTTGTTTTTTTTTTTTTTTTTCTCTTTTGAATTTTGTTAATGGGTGTGTTTTGTGGGTTTCTTACCCAAAGTATTCAATCAATTTCTCAACCTTAGTAAATAGTAATAGTATTGGGATAAGGCTCCTCTAAAGTGAGTTTGCCTTTAAAGTGAGCAAGTATGGGTGTATTCACCCTTAATCTGAAAAAGTGGATAGAGATCTTGACCCACGAAATGATCTAGGTGTTGATACACCCTTGCTCACTTTAGAGACAAACTCATTTTAGAAGAACCTTTTTTCATATTATTGATATCTCTCAAGAGAAGTTTAAGTGATCTGGGAAGTAATTATAATAATTTAAGCTCAATTGTTTGGTAATTATATGATAAAATTTTGTATTACTTTTATTACCTGCAATCTTGGACATTGAGGCTGTGAAGGGAGGCCTGAGTTTTGTGATAACGATTTATTTCCATTATTCATCTTACCCATTTTCCCCCAGCCAGTCAAAAGAAAAAAGGAAGGTGAGGAGAAGAGGATGACCCAAGAGGAGATGCTTTTAGAAGCTGCTCAAACAGGTCAGGATTATTACACTTAACATCTACTGGGTTCTTAAAACGTTTATTTTGCTTGTTTGAACTTCTAAAGATCCTTCGCAATTCAATTATAATTTTGACTTTGCAGAAATTATGAACTTGCGAAATTTGGAGCGCGTTTTAGCCAGAGAGGAAGAAGTTAAGAGAAGAGCAATTGTGCATAAAAGTGTCTATAATGGTCCACAGATACGATACATTTCAAAAGATGGTAAAATTCTTTAAATGCATAACGATATTGTCTTTGGACACTTCGTTTTATATGCATTGGATTAGGTAATACTGATTGTTGTCGTTTTACATATACTAACCTTTTAATTTTTCCAGGTTGTTCGTATTTAGAGTTCACTAAGGGGTCGTCATTTCACTCGGAAATTGCCACATCATCTGTCCAATGTGAGTCTCTCATGCTGCCACTAGTAGTTTAATTGAGATTGACAATTTGGTGCATTTTAGGTTGAAGAATATCATATACTCTGATTCTTATGAATTTTATAATAATGTAAATTAATTTCCTAGAGATATTGTTAGGACATTGGTTTTGACACTTCGTTTCTTTGGCATATTAGGTAACTTTTTTTCTGATTAAATGTAACTTACTTATTAATTACAAAATATGGCTTGCACCAAGTTTGACTTTAAACCCATACTTTTTGTTATTATAATGGATAAACTCACGAGACATATTCAAGATGAATGGCCTTGGTGCATGTTTTTTTTCTGATGATATTACAAGAGTGAGTAGTGTATGCAAAATAAACTTTTCTTTGTATTGTTAACACTCTTTGTACGAGATAACTATCAAGGCTACAGTTGCTTGGACACCCCACACTCACTCACTCACTCATATTTTATCTCTCATTTTCTTATCTTTCTTACTTCTTGCCTCTTACTCCATGCACAAAATGGTAGTAGCTAAGGGCTGTTTATAGGCAACGTAAGTAACAAGGATTAGATTAATCTTGAGCTAATTGTACTCAATTTTCTAGGTTCATCGACCATTCACCACCGTCCACTAAATGCAAAGTATATTGACCAACATTTCGCACATGGTCACTGATCAAGACCAGTGTTAGTGCTGAGTTCTTCAGTCTAGTGAATTAGACTGATAGCAACTGTTAAGTTGGAGTTGCGCAGAAATGTTTTGAAAACCAAGGGATTTTGACTGAGTAGATCAAAGATAAAATATGTGGAATTTAATTTCAGTCAGCAAAGGACTGTTGATTATAGTATATTAAGAATAAGAATTGAAGATGAAGAAGTACCCAAAACTGATTGCTTTAGATAATTATGGTCTATCCTATAAAATGACAGGAGGGATTAATAACGATGTCACACATAGTATCTGAATGGGATGGATGAAGTAAAGAAATGCTTTAGTTATTTTGTGACTGCAAAGTCCCTTAAGCTTAAAAGGGAGCTTTACTAAATGGAAATGGGGTTAGACCCACGATGTTGTATGGATCAAAATATGGGCAACAAACTGCAATCATGAGCTAAAGATGAAGGTCACAGAAATGAGAATGAAGCGATGGATGGGTGGGCATGCCAAGATGGGTAGGATTAGGAATGAATTTATTAAGGAGAAAGTTGGAGTAGCTTCTATATATAGGTAAAATGATGGACATCCATTGAATATAGTTTGTGCATGTGAGCGCATGTCCTCTACTCGCCTTAATATGATGTGAAATTAAAGATGATTTCCCTTTAGCAATGGGTAGGGGGGGACCTAAAATAGTCACAATGAAACTTGAGAGACTATCAAGAAGTATGCAAGGTACCAACTTCGTGAATATATCATACATGATTGAGCACAATGGCAAGCTAGAATCCATGTAGCTGACCCACTTAGTAGGAATAAAGTTTGGCTGTTGTATATAATTACAACAGACCAAGAGTGCCCCAATTCCATAGAAAAAAAGGATTATGTAAGAAGATTGACTAAATTCACATATTTGTGTGGCTTTATTTCCTTTACAAAATGCTATTTAGAAGACATGAAATATATACAATTAAAGTAAACAAACAAAATGATAAAGAATTGCTTTCCTAAGCTTTTCTCATTGGTTTGTTTCGGCATTGGACTGTCAAATGAAGAAAAAACTTCAATGAAGTGTGTTTTTTAACCTTCTGATAATGAAGCAAAATACTGTTCAAAGAACATTATTTTACAAGTGTTCATTTACTTATATGATTTTATTTATATTTCTTTTCAGATCCAGAGCAACCTGTTTGCGCGATTACTGGTTTGCCTGCCAAGTAAGAGCTCATTAACTAGTTTGGTGGTTACTGCTTTATTCTTAACCATCCTAGTTGGGATGAGAGAGGCATATGTGTGAAATTTGGAAGTGTTTTGATAATTGTTTTTTTCCTCAACTACATCTAATGGGCATATGGTTTTTAGGTCTCATTCTTAATTGGCTGTTTGGTTTCTAATTTTGCAATTCTTGGTTATGGGTTGTGTTTGGGCTTGTATTCTTGTTGTTTAGATGTTATTGGGACTTCTGTGTTTTGTGGTGGTGGGAAGTCTAAGTTCTTATAGTAGGATTAAGATTTTATTCCCAATCTTTGTAGGATAAGTGAGGGTAGTCTTCTTAAAGGTTGGTGATGCTTTCCTTGTATGGAATGATCAGTTTCATGGATTATGCATCAAATTGCTTTCTTCTTGTTTGCTTGTTGTAATCAAACTCTAGGCATGATGCTTAGGTTACTTTTTGGTGGTCATCTGAACTTCTGGTTGATTTTTCTTCAATTTTCTTGCTCGCCGACTGTCCAGGCCTGTTTTCCTGCCTAGACAGCTTCAAGCTTTCTTTCTTTTCTTTTTTTTATTTACAAAGGGGATCAATAGTGGTTCCCCACTTCCCCCTTATATGACTCGAACCCACGACCCTTTAGGTGTAGGTGAAGCGTTTTACCATCTGAGCTGCGCTTCATTGTCAGAACCCGAGCTGATTTTTCTTGGATTTTCAAATTGAATCATGCTTAACTCACCCTGGGAAACGTGGATCAAAACCATGGCTGTAATTGTCCTTTATTAGCAGTAGATTACTTGAAAGATTTTCCTTAGTCTATTCCCACTATATCCCACATATTGTTAAGGAATTGCCTCTGGAATAATGTAGGTACCGTGATCCAAAGACTGGGCTGCCTTACGCTACAACAGAAGCTTTTAAAATAATTCGAGAACGGTATGACTTTTCTTGATTGCAAGTGATCTTTCTCTAAATTCATTGATAATTTGTCGTATTTTCCCTTTTCAAGTAAATTTTTAACAGTATATATTTCAATTGGTGATTCTTTCAATAAGACTACAGTTTTACAAAATTTGCCTAAAAAAATATATTTTGTGAATTCAATTATTTTTGGCTTATCTCTTATTTTTGGTTTCCTGGAATGATTGGATGAAATATTCCCGAGAAATATGATTGACAATATTCACTGGAAAGTAGAATACTTTATCATGAAAGTCCAAAGTCCAAACCAATAAGCACAGATGTCATCTTAAGGGGGAATAATATGATTGACAATTTGATGCTCAATTTTATCGTTTGGATCTATATTTATTTATTGTTTTTCTTTTCATCAGTCTTGATGTCCATTACACACATATTGTTACTGGAAAGTTAATGGCAGGTTTTGGCTTTATTGTTCATTGAATAATATTTTAGGACCAGCCTAGCTAACCATTAGATGAAGTGGCAAATTACATGTTCTGAACTTCTTATGCATTTATTTTGGTAGCGCTTTTAATATATTGTGGAAAGCAGGTAAATGAGGTGACTGTATGCTAATTGATTTTATACGATGTTATTGGGGGATTATTTTGCAGCTTTTTGAATGAAAGTGCTAACACTAGAAAGGATATGAACATGGGGGGCTTATATGATTCAGTTTCTGGATGTGGTTTCCAAATTAAGCAAAATAGATCGAAAATGCCAGATAAAAATATGCATCCGGATTATCGATCCTTAGCTCGCTTCCGTAGAATTCCTGCTTCTGAAGATGAAGATTCTGACTAGCAGCCTTGGTAATTGATATTTTCGTCGTTCAGTTTTAAATTATATATGTTATAATCCACCCTTATGGAATGATATTGCATGATTTAATTTCAGCTCATAATCACGAAAGAAGTCATGGTTGTGCTACTTCAAGAATACGGACCTTGGACGGGATAATATATAACAAACAGAGGATTTGAGGCAGTGCCTGCCTCCGTGCTTTCAAACAATGTACATGAAGATAGAAATGTTGGGTCTCTTGTATTGTAGCCTGGTATGTATTTTGAAAAATGACGTTGAGGTAGATACACTAAGTACTTTAAGAAGTCAAGTAGGTGGATTAGTCGGTGTGGAGAAAGAAGGAAAACAAAAACGGATTGAATTAAAAGTCTTTTCTGACAAAATTTCTTGGAGGGATGGATAAGATATCCAATATAGGGTTTGAGCTAAGTTGCACCCTCAAAAATCAGGAGCAAGATGCTCTTTAAAATTATTTCAACTTGTGTTAATGAAAGTGTTATATAGACAATATTTTTTCCCTTTGAAAATTTGACTGGTCAAACTTATATTTTTTTAGGTCAAATGAATATAACAATTTGTATTTACACTCTAGTCTTTATTATTTTCTTATTTGCACAAAAAATATTTGTTGTTTCTCTTATATTTTTTTTGTTGAAGACCACACAGTGATGATAAGGAGCACTGCACAATTCCTTGTCAATATTAAAAAGTATATTCAATGTTTCTGTGTGTTTTAGTTGTACCATTTTTTAAAGAAAACTGTGCTATTAAATTACAAGGCTTTATTTGATGTGTATTAAAAGTTAAATATAGAGAGTTTAATTGTTATATGATAATACGATGTTAGTGTAAAGTTTTTTACATTATCAATTAATCAGAAATCATGACATGAATGACTTTTAAGATGGTTAGGATAAGAGTCAAATATTTTAGTGGATATGTCAAATTATGATTGGTTGACAGTATAAAAAATCTTTACATTGTCGGTGCATATTAATTAAGGGCGAGTGATTTTGTGGTGAGAGGGGATGAGTGATTTTTGCATTTCTCATGTAATATTATTTTAGTTAAATTTATAAAAAAAAGTATTATGCAAATACAATAATTATAACAATCAGAATGTAAATACCAAAAGATGTGTATTTTAATTATATTAGTTTGATCAGTCAAATATTCAAAGCAAAAAAGTGTTATATAAGTGACATTTTCATTGACTTAGATTACAAAAATTTTAAAGAGCATCTTACACCTGATTTTTGGTGATGCAAGGTAGCAAGCACCTGGGACATAGTGTCATCTTGATACCATCCGGGGCAACAAAAAATCTACGGAATAAAATAAAAGAAAAATTAGATCTATGTCCAATGAATCAGAGCTATCAAGTTTTCTATCAACAAAACTGGATAAACTATTTCAATTCTCTGTTCATCAGTTGAACTAGGAAAAAGGATTCGTATTCCCCCCAACCTTGCTATCCGGTCATGCTGCCAAATTGATACAAATAAATATATGAAAACACCCCAAAAAAAGTGGTTTTAAGCTCTTTTTTTCCTCTTAAATTTTGTTTTCTTTAAAATTATTTAATGAAATAAAAGAACATGGTCCGAAAAAAAGTAAAATCGGTAAATTAACTGCCTCATCGATACTACTACTACTACTACTACTACTACAAAAAAGCACAAAATGGGTTCGCCCCAAATAACATTTCTCATACGAATATGACGTTTTTGGTGTAAGAAAATTCTTAGTTTTGTAGATTGAAACAAGAAACGATAGAATGATATGCGAGGTGGTAGATTAGAGTTTATATATTAAACTGACTTTAATAATCAGGTAGTTTTAGAAAATGGTCTTATATTAAAGCATGCATGTTGGTTTGACATGTTTCTGTAGATCACCTGTTGGACATGTAGTCTCCTTGTTTTGAAGATGTGGGTTAGACTATGGCGAATACATGATAAAGCTTATTTTCATATAAAAAGAAGATTTTTGCAGTGTTACGTGAAAGAACGAAATTATTATTATTATGAAAATATATTTAGAAATACAGATCCATGCCCGAGTAAGGAATAAAATTTAATGCAAAAATCTTTTTTTTTTACAATAAAAAAAGTTAATGCAAAAACCTTGGTGTACACTATGTTAATATATTATCGAAATATCACTAATTGTAGTGGTAAATTATTGATTTAATTATAATAATTAAATAAATAATATATCAATAGTTATTATAATAGTGAGTTAATTTAGGTAGGCTATATAGTGTATACTTCTATTCCATTGATAAAAACAACTTGTAAGATTGATGATTGATGAGCTTCGGAGTAAAAGCTGAACAGCCAGGTACGTGCCACGCGGATGCGAATAAAATAAATATAAATTTTGTATGGATTTGTGGACCACGTGAGACATATGCAAATGAGTTGCCATGCTACATTGAATAAATAAAAAACTACATATATAATTTGGTGGCGTTTAAGATGGATCACCTTACCAATGATGCATGTTTGGACCACTAATTTTAACCCTTAGACATATTGTTATAATATTTGAATGACTTAGATTGATTATCTTAACCTGATAATATAGGATTTTGTTATATTTACTTAATAGTCCCTCACATTTAAATTTATATTATGGTTCATTTCAAACTAGTTTTGGTCTCAATCAACTCTCTCAATCTCTCGCCTTCCTCTAATAATTGCAAACTCATCTTGTTGAAGTTCCAGTAACATTTCAATGGTCTCTTCATTATACTATGAAGAAATTGCAAAAAATCTACTGACTAATGGGTTTCAATGCAGAAAACCCATCTCGGTGATGGAACCATAAGGAAGAAATTGCAAGAAATGGAACACTGAAATCATTATTAAAAATTAAAAAGGAAGGGAATTTTTAAGAACACTGGGAGGAACCTATTTAGGGGAAAATTTGTGATTGGGTTGTAGAGAAGAGATTCTTCAACTTCGTTTGTTGTTGTTTGGCGGTTTTCAGGTTTTAGTGTCATTGTTGTTCCATCGTTATTGTTGTTGACATAAACCCCCCGAGATTTAATCTTTCTCAACCCTATAAGCATCCATTTATTTCTCCAATAATACGAAACAATTATAACTAGCTAAATGAAAGCGATGAAGGGTTAATTGAATGAAAACTCAATGATTAAAGAAGCGTGATTTTGAGTCGAATTCGAAGCAGATCTGCAACCTCCGCGACTCCAAACACAACACTAGCCACTACTCCAGGTCGAAACGACCACAGATCTGTTGATCCAAACCCCGTCGTCGTCGCATGAACCCACGCCACCACCAGGCGAACGCCATATCGTCGTCTTCCTCCCAGATCCGACAACCACGAGGTCGGATCTTTCCTCCCTTCACTCGTTCACCACTGCTCCAAATTCGCACGGTGTCGTCTACCAGAGGAAGATGGACATGCGGCACTGGTGTATGTGGTTGGTGGTCCATATCCACCGTTGGCCAAAAGATGGAGGAAAGTATGAAGAAACTAAATAGAAGGGACATGGCCAAAAAGGGACTGTTATGCAATTTATCAAATTTTATAAGTGTGACCTTGCAAAATGAAAATTTTATAAAATTGCCACCGAATTAACTTGTTGACTAGTCATATTGGTTGTTCACCCACATGGACCACCTATTAAGTGGTCCACCCTAGACGCCCCCATATAATTTGGGCATCGAATAAGGTGAAGTACTGTGGAATATAATACATGGGTGAGCCACCAAAAACTATCGTTAGATATATTAATATTTAACTAATGGGTGAGATTTATCACCAATAACTTGTTTGAATTAAATCTTAAAATTTTCAATTAGGTATCTCTTCCTCTTTGTTAATCTCCTGCTCTCTCTATTCAAACTTTATCTTTCTCGCTCACCGTCCACCGCCGTTGCAGCAGCGACAATGTTGAAGCATCGCACGTTATGAGCAAAGGCAACCCTCCGGAATCTAACTAGACAACTTCACCATCGACTCACTGCAAAAACAACTTTAATTTTGAATATGTTAAATATATTTTGATCCCTATAAAATTGATAAAATTTGATTTTGATACTTATAAAATTTTGGCTAAAATATACTTTTGGTCCTTTATCTTTTGGTCAAAACTCATTTTGGTCATTTATCTTTAAAAAGATTCATTTTGGTCCTTTATCTCTCAAATGTTACACAAATTCATCCTTTCTGTCATGCCTTTACAAACGATGCTATTATCAGCAATCAAATTAAGAAGGACCCTTTCACCCCCAATTTCCAAATTAGGGTTCTTCAGCCCTCGTCAACTAGGGATGTTAATGTGGCGGGCTGGGTACAGGTAGTAGCCCTCCACTACCTACCTCGTTGGATGAATTTCGTATCTGTCCCCGCCTCATATCCGTGCGGGTGTCCATCTTGCAAGTTTTAAACAAATTTATCAATATTTGCGGATATCTATGGATATCCATAGATATTCAACACCTCTCAAATTTTTTTATTCACAAATGAAATTCAAACTAATTCTGCATTTGAGTTTTTTGCTGGTACGAGAAGATCTTGTGCTGGAAAAGTATTCTTATAGAAAGAGAAATGCTAGCAACACACTTTTTAACACTCTCTTTTCAACACACTATCTTCTATTGGTTGAAATTCATGTGGGTCCTACAAAACTCAAGTGGGACCCACATGAATTTCAACCAATAGAAGAGAGTGTGTTGGAAATAGAGTGTTAGAGATTGTGTTGCTAGCACTCCTCATTATAGTAAATATACTAAACAATATGATATATAAATAGCATAATTATATATGTCATTAAATTAAAATTTAAAATATTAAATAGTAAAACTAATCCATTAGCATGTTTGAATTAATCCATTCACACATGAGCATTATTTCAATCCGTTGGCCTAATATTTTTAAATGTAAATATTCTAACCTTTTTCAATCAAACCTAAAATATTGAATCATTCACACATGAACATTAATCGATAAGCAATCCATCAAGGTAATTTGTTTATATATGTAAGAAGTATTTTAGTAATTTTAAATTAGCGGGCACCCACGGGTATGGATATTATACTACTCACCTCCTCCTCATCAATAAACGGGTAGAAAAAATATCCGTTTAATTTATCCGTGGGTATCCATTAAGGTATCCATTTTCTACCCATTGCGGATATTATCTGTGGGTATCCGCGGGTACAGTTAAAATTTACATCTCTATCAGCAACCACCATGGATTCGTCTTTATTTTCGCACAGGTATAGGGCAAATGCGTCTCTAAACCCAACATCAAAGATGAATTCTCAACTTTATAGGAGATTGAAGATGAAAACTTAAAAGAGATTGAAGGCGAATGCGTCTCTAAACCCAACCACATAAGGTGTTAACATGAATGTAAGAGATAAGTTAACGACGTCAGTAACGGGAGAAAGAACGAATTTGTATAACTTTTGAGAGATAAAAGACCAAAATGAATCTTTTTAAAGATAAATGACCAAAATGAATTTTGACTAAAAGATAAAGGATCAAAAGTATATTTTGACGTAAAGTTTTTATTCATTTTTAATCCCTAAAAATATAAAAAAAATGTATTTTTAATTCCTAACGAAGAACTAAAAACACATTATTTTTATTAAAAGTAAGAACTAAAAATGAATAACATTTTTATAAGAACCAAAATCTAATTTTAGCAATTTTATAGGGATAAACAACGTAATTAACCTATTTTGAATTTATTAACAGATCCATTTAGCCTAATCAATTCAACGAAGAATAAAAAAAAGAATTAAACTAATGAAAGAAATCCAGCAAACAAGGTATAATCATATTCCTAGAGCTGGTGATTGTGCCTATCCCCCGCTGGTGATTGTGCCTCCGGTCAAGTCACACGCAATGGTGCTGGTGCAATCCAACCAACATCTTTACCGGGGGGTCTGCGTCCGCATGTCCCATCGGGGTCCGTATGTCCACATTTTTTAAATTTCAAATACACTTTTTAAAGTTCTAAATAGTTAACTAAGAGCTTTAAAATTAATGGTTAACGCATAAGAAAATTATTAACGGATATCCAATGTGATAGTTGATATTAAATAATGGATAAGTTAATTTATTTTTTATGAAAGTATTTGATAAAATTAATGATTAAAATAATTAAAAAATATAAAATGACATAAAAGAACATCTTTATTAATGATTTACATAAAAAAAATGATAAATATAGAATTAAATGAAGATAATAAGGATAAAAGTGAAGAAAAAAAATAAAACGTTATAAGCTATAAATTTAAACGCTATTTTAAGTAATGTGTGAAAAAAACACAATAAATTATAAGCTTGTGATAGAGATGCTTATCAAATCGAAATATGTTCTCATCCGTAATAAACTCATAAAAATAGTGTGTCTGAGATTAATTTGACATAAATCTGATAACTTCACCGATAAAATTGATAAAAGTGTCAAACTAATATGACTTTACAAGATTAAATTAAGGATTTACTGTAAAACAAGTTATTATAACTTCTAGGAGTATGAGCTATCCCTGAGGTCAAGAGCTTTGACTCGAGTCGTTTGGTAATTAATTTCGTCAATATTGTCTCCTATCACTTTAGCCTACGTTAATGTTTTTATTTGTACATACTTTTTTATTTTATATTAACAAATCATATTTGCTGACCAAAAAATTATTTTATAAATGCCAGAAAAAGATATTTGTTAATGAGTAACTTCAGGATAATGACTAAAAGATTAAAAATTACAACTACTAAATAAAATAACTTTTTTAATACATGTTATCAAACAAACCCTTATTATTGTTTTTTTAGAGTTATAGAGAGATGCTAACAGTTAAGGAATAAAAAAAGATAAGATTTTATAGAAAAATTGCAAATGTCACTTTTTGATATATTTATTATTTTATTTTTGCATGAAATCTTGTATTTTTAATTCTTTATCCATGTTCGACGTTTGGTTCGTAAAATGTTTTATTCCTAAATAAATTACGTTATCAAGAATTTCATTCTCATGAATATATCTTTTCTACTATCACATATGATAATGAAGATTTTAATTTTCATTCACAAATTTGATTTTCATGTATCTTTTATATGTGAATGAATAAATTTTTATCTCTCATAGGTTAGAGTAGTAGTAGTTGTTATTGATATTGTTATCTTTATATATAAAAGGAGAGTAGTGGCTGGGGGTAATATTGTAAAATCACTTGGAAGATTTCAACATGTATCAAGGATAATTCAGTCAATTCATATTTGTTTTTTTACAAAAAAAAAAAACAAATCTGTTGAAATCGGTGAAAATTTCATTAATCCCCGCCGCTTGGAAATTTTCTACTGTACACATGAGTGAAGAATAGGTTTTCATTGAATACCTTGCTGTCAGAAATATATGGTTTTCTGCTCTGCTTCTTCGTCTTTCTTCCTCCCTTTCACGGAGACATAACGACTCAAAGCTGCGAAATCCCGCAGCAGAGGCACGAAATCCCGCAGCAGAGGCACAATAGAAACAGTCGTTGGTGCAGCGACGAGAGCACGCAAGTCTGGCATAAGGAGCTACCGTTCGCGGCTCAAGGACGACAGCTGCGCGGATGCACGCTGGCGCGGATAGGGGATATTGCTGTGTAGAACCGTCAGGTCGCGGTGGAGGCAGCCACTGCTCATGGCGGCTGCAGTACAAGATGGTGCTCGCGCAATCGGGGAAGGCGATGGGTTTGCAGTGGATCTTGGTGGTTCGTGGCAGGAATTAGTGAGGAAAAGGGCACATGGTTTGATCTTCTGTGATCATATTTCAATTTGAATCCATGGATTGAAGCTAAAGTCAAGCCTGATTCCCATTCTGCGTTTAATTTCAGGTTTTTGGTCGGTCAGTGCAGAAAAGCCAGTCTGGTTTATCACTTCCTGGTAGAGTTTCTTCTATTGTGGAAAAGTAGGTATTTTTCTTACTATCTTGATATTTTTCCTTCCTCCAAAGATACAAGTGATTACTCAACTGGTGTTTTTAGGATGTGCTTTTAATTTCCTATGTGTATGGACATTTTACATTTGCATAAAGTTTGTTTTTATTGGGTCTTTATCTGCTCCCTAATTGTGTGAAAATGGTTGTGAAGTGCAATAGTTTTCAATTTGCATAGCAAAACTTCATCTTGCCCTTTTTTTGGGCGAATCGGCACCATCAGGATGTTTTCCTTCCCTTTGCTTAGTTTTTTATCAGCATGAATACCAACTTGGCGTTCACATTACATAGTCTTAACGCGTAATATTGATCTGCCCCAATTGCTCGACTTTTTGTTCAGCATAGGGAATTCATGAGTTGAGGTCGTGTAAATTGTGTGAGGGACATGAAGATTGAACATCTCTCAAACAATCTAGCTAAAGGTAGTTGCATAATCTCATTCGATTTTGTAAAGGGAATTTATTCAATTTACGTCCCATTTTCTACTATATTTGCTGTAAATGCCATGTTAAATGATGAATTTCTTAATTGCCAAGAGTTTGAGTTTTCTCTTGAAAATAATTAATGCAGATGGAGAAATTAGAGTTGGAAACTACTGTAGTGGATGAAACAAAGGAACCTGAGTGATATTGTGGACAAGAAAATAGAAGCTTTAGTGGTGAGTATGCTTTTAACCTTCTGTCTTTTGCCTTGAATTACCATTAAAGTCTGACTTTGGAACAAAGTCAATACAAGTGCCATTTTGCTTAGTTATGCATGTAGTTTGGTCATATATTTTAAATTCAAGATAAATTTATCAACATTGATGCTATTGTAAGATTGAACAACTACCAATCTACTAAAAGCATTCTTTGCAATCAAGTAAAACCCATGGGACATGAGAAGCATCTTTTGTACAAAAAACAAGGGACAGATCCGCACCCTGCATGAGTGGGAAATGGTTGGATAATTTGATTCAACAAGAATAGGAAGAATAACTTCCAAACAGATAAAAAAACTTGAAGAAGGGAGAAGGTAATCAGTCTGAGTTAAACATTACAATCAACCGAACTAGGTTGAGAATTCAGTAAGAGGAGGAAAGGTAATTAGAAAAGGAGTGCAAATACCAAAATTTTTAATGCTGAAATAGCAGCAAAATATGGAACCCCTGTATATTGATGGCACCTCCAATTTTTAAGATAGAAACTTGCTGTGGCAGGAATATTTGCAATAATTGCAGAACATTTTATTACATGGTATGTTTACAAAAGAAAAATTATGGAACAAGAAAATAAAATAAACGTAGACGTATCCATGTAACTAGAACACATGGAGTAATTGAAAGAGAACATATTACTTTTCCTTGGCTTTAGTTTTTATAAATAAAAAAAGAAAAAGAACTATCATATGGAAATAGAAGAATTGTATACCTACCTGGCCTTTGTATATACTAGGATCAAGGGAAGGAGTAATCTTTATATATAAAAGGAATGTAGTGGTTGGGACATTTTTGTAAAATCACTTATCTGAGTTATTTTGGTAATTTACATCATCTAATAAGGGCAATATTGCCAATTCCCTTTGTGGCTTTTTCCCCTTTCCGTTGAAGCAGATATTGTTTCATTTCGCTAGGGCATGTCTTCATCCTCTTTCTTTTCCAAATACTGCAGCAACAAAATCCATCACAGCTTTTCAATGCAAGTGTGCCTCTTCATAAACCCGTATATTCATTTGAGGGATCTTCCTTCTCCTCCCTGTGGACTAAGAGTAAGTCAAGACAATGTAAGCAATTGACCACTTCAATACAATTTCTTTGCCTTGAAGTCTTTTTCTTTGTTGTTTTATAGGATACAGTTCAAAATTAATCCATATGCTGAAGGAAGCAATGGTGAAGGCACAAGGTATGTTGTTCATGAGCTTTAATATTTTATTATTAGTTTTGATGATACTGATCGCCATCATAATAATTTTTCATTGTGGATAGTTATGATTTGTCGGTAAAATTGATTATGCGTTTTATGATAGTGATGGTATTTTTGGTGAATTGAAGATGGGTATGGAAGTGGGGATGTTGAATTGAAATCGAAAGAGACGCCAATGCTTCCTTTTCCAATTTGGACCTATGATTTCTTCTGATACAACTACATAAGGGAAAACTTACTCGATTCTTTCTTTCTTTGTTTCTCACCAACTCTTTGTTTTAATATCATATAAATTAATTTAATGTATTAGTTTTTTCCAATGGCAGGTGGCTAATAGAATAATTCTTGAGCTAGAAGCTACACGTGACTTTTCAAGGATTTGGTTACATGTAGAACCTTGATATGCCCTTGATAGATGTTGAAATCTTCCAAGTGATTTTACAATACTACCTCAGCCACTACTCTCCTTATATATATATATATATATATATATATATATATATATATATATATATATATATATATATATATATATATACAAGTGAGATGATGCCATGACGGCCCGCAACAGAGGGGAGAGAAGTGAGCACTGGAACTCGCCGCGAATGAGCAATAGAGATTGGTGATCGCCAGAAATCGCTGCAGGTTGCCTTAAAATGCAGTCGCTGTTGCCGGAAAACGCAGAGGCTAAGGAAGCAAAGGGAAGGAATGGGTCTTCGCAAAAGGTGAGAAGAGGGAAGCAATGGGTCATCAAAACCGTGAACGGGTCTTCAAAAAAGAGAAGCTGCTGACCTAAAACTAAAGGGGTAAGGAAAAATTACCAAAAAATCGAAAATAAACGGATATAAAACAGGGGTAAAATAGGGCTTTCAAATCGTTGACCCTATAGCGGCCTCTACAGGCCGCAATCGACGCGATTTGGACACGATTTCGGCCGCTACCGCCACACCTCAAAATCGCTCCGCAGCAGAGATACGCATAGCAGCTACCCCCTGTTCCGCTCCGCTAAACCGCGAATTGCTGCTATAGCGACGATTGACAACATAGGTGTGGATGATAGTATAGATAACTAATAATTATGGATATAGAGTTATTATGCAAAATATTCACTTCACAGTTGAACAATGTTCATTATAGATTGTTAAGTGAGCAATTTTCATTCTAGAATGTTAAGTGACATGCTTAGTACACTGATCCACTCCGCACTTTTTTATAGATATGTTTGCATGCAAATTTGCCTCTCTTTTTGTTTGCTTACCAATTATTGTTTTCTAACATTGATTTGTGTTGCAGAACAAGGAGCTAAATTCATATATGGCATTGACAAAAAAAATTAAGCTTATCTATATGTTAATGATCTTTTGCATCATGCCAGTTGAAAAGCATTGTTTGATTTAGCTAGCCTATGCTCTAAGCCACAATGTTCTATGTATTCTATATCTCAGAAATAAGTTTTAGGTTGTTTTCCCTAGGAACTTGCAATATTGTTTATAAGTGATGGGAGGGAGGAAGTCAATAATGTGTCAAATATAGATCAGCTATCTTAAAACAAGCAATTACTTGAATAAAGTCTTCAACTTTAAGATCATTATAGTTTCTCCCTGATTAAATCAAGTATTCAAAATTTATGTGCTTATCTCATTTTAGATTGAGATGCTTACTATAGGAGTTGGAACTTTACAGGCTTTAGCATTCACAGCGGTATCTATTAGACTGTTTAACTGTTTGAGATTGAGTTTTATATGTTGTGAAATATTAATATATTTCCTATTATTATTTGTTATGGCTCGGATATCAGAACGGAGAAATTTGATTATTTAGGACACATGACAACTCTAGCTGATCCATCTTAAATGCCTCAAATATCATTAGTTGAGAAAATGCATGCTTCATTGAAATTTCTTATACTTACAATATTAATATTAATTTATGAAGTTGAATTAGCTGCATTATAATTTGTGAGCATATATGTGAACATCCCTTTGTGTTTTACGTAAAATACAGGAACGAGATCCAATAGATAAGGAATTCATTTGAAGATAGTGTTTTAGGAACAACATGCCCCATCCCACCAGGGAGGAGCCTCACTTACTTCAAGTGAAGGATCAGATTGGGACTTTTTACTACTTCCCATCTCTGGCATTCCACAAAGCTAATGGTGGTTTTGGAGGCATTAAGATCCTCAGCAGACCAAGAATTCCAGTCCGTTTCGCTGATCTCGCTGGTGATTACACTGTTCTCATTGGAGATTGGTACAAGTCCAACCACACGGTAAGTAATCATTCTATTAATATGATCGTTATTTCCTTTGTTAGTATGTTTTGTTTATGGATTTGTTTTTAATTTTCCCAGTTGATAGCAGTAAGCGTTAATGCTTGATGTTCCCAGTATATAGATTTGTTATTATCTATTATGTTTTGTATGCCTTTGAACAATTTTGTCTATTACATCTAATAGAAGAATTCTTGGAAATTACTAGGAACAGATAGAAGGCAATTGAGAGTGAATTCTGGAGCACCCACTCCTTATCGGAATGAGAATTCCTATTTTAGAGTACACAGGTGCATAGTTGAAGTCTTTCTGTCATCTCATTCTTTTAAGCTTTCTTTATATAAAAATCATATTCTTGGCTTCAATCCACCAATGTTTAATTTATATCTAGCATTTTCAAGCACATATTCATCTATTTTAGCTCAGTGACAGCTGCAAGTGTACATCCACTAATGATTGGAAAATGCGTATAACAAACCTCATGTTTGAGTGTGGTTATAGTTGTTAATGCATTTTGTTATAGTTGTTGTAAGATTTGAATAATAAATCACATATTAATCTGTTTTAGCTCATATTAATTTGTTTTAGCTGAGAATCTACGCAAAAGAAGTTGTTTTGGCAAAGCAGATTCAATCTTTGGACAACATTTTTGTTTCCACGAGAAAAACTTTGTAAGTTTCTATTTCTTTGTAGCTCTCCATTCTTTACTTCAACTTGGGAATGCTGGAACAACTTTGTACATCCAGTAATGATTGAAGAATGTGTTGATGCAGTTTGGTTTGTATGATCACAATAATTTGATGTTCCCTCATCTAATGCTATTTCCTATTGTGGTCTTTGTAACATCCAGGTCTACTTCAGATGATGGTGAGTTTAATAATTATATGACAAGTATTAAGGATGAGGATTGACAATGCGTTTTAGTAACTTATTTTAGTTTGCTTTGCGAACTTATTTGAATTCAGATTTCAAGAAAGGAGGATGGTCACCGGAGGAAGACATGCTCTTATGTGAGGTAAATGTTGCTCCCTATGTTACAAAGCTACAATTTCATACTACAAGAGTTGGGTTCCTAACATGAGTTGGGAACATATCAATGCTAATGGTCATTAGAATTATGCCAAATTTTGCAAAGTACCATGCCCGACCCAAGGGTAAAGCAAGTGAGGTAAAGCAAGTGAGGCTCTTGCTTTAGGCCTCTCAAAAAAACAATTTTTTCTTTAAAAAAAAAATCCATTTTGTCTTTTTTTATATTATCTTTTTGATATGTTTGGTATATTTACAAACATAAGTTAGTCCATTTGGTACAAAAACTTACCATTCGCTACAATATCCAGGGATCAAGTCTTCATTTTGCACAAAATAATTAATTTTGTATGAGAAAATTGTTGAGTCAATTTTTTAAAAAGGTTTCATCATAGAGTTTGCTTTAGACCTCAATAGGTGTTGGATCGACCTTGCAAACTACGTAAGGTTCTTGCTGAAAAGAAAGAACAAAATGCAAATTGTTTTAGATTTGGGAATGTCTCTAATTTTGTTTTTCGTTTCATTATTCTTTCTCTTACTCTCAAATCTATAATAGTCATTATCTCTGCATTTTTTTATTGCTGACTTATTTTTTGAACTTTTGCAGCCTAGGTGGAACAATGCAATCCTGGAAATGTTTCCAATAGACTACATAGCAACTTCTCCTTGCATCAACTGCCTACCATATCTAAAGCACCATAGATTAGGCCCAAAGAACAAATTTTTGGGTCTTATCCTCCCGTGCTCTACCAATACTTTGACAAACGAAGAAGCAGTAGTTGGAGTTGATCCCTAGGTAGTACCAAATAAAATAATATGTAAACATAACAATAATTACAATTAACAATTGAAGAAGATATCATAATGGTTTTAAAATAAAATTGACCCTTGTGTTATGCAATTGTCTCTCCTTTCCTCATTTTATAGGATTAATTGCTGTATTTATGTTTTCTTAAAAGAAATACAACCTAATTTATTCCAAAAAAATAATAATAGTATCATAATTAACACCTCAATTGAATATTGTAAAAATTTGTTAGTTGAAAAATTTGTTGTGACAACTGAAATTGCCTTATGATATTTTGATAAAGTTGTCGAGTTATAGTCATCTAACTGATTTTTTTTAGTTTTGAATGCAGTTTTTTTACACTGTTTCTTTTAAGCTCACCAACCTTAACAATCCATGCGCTATCATATTGTTAAGGAAAGTTTTAAAATTGTAATTATAACCTATTTGTGCAATATGTTGAACATATAGCAATAAGTGGTATAGATATACCAATCAGGGATGAAAGCACGAATGTTTCTTTTCAACATCTTTCCGTAAAACCAAACGGAGCATCAATGGAAGATTTATTTTTTTCTTATAAATTAAGAGAATTATAAAATATTTATAAAAATAAATATGATAATTAAAAGTTTATACTTTATATGGTCATCTTTTAATTTTCTTTCATTTTTAAAAATTTCAAATATATAGAGTATTTATGCAAAAAGAAAAATAAACACTCTTATCATTTCTTTTCGAAACCCCCTATCTTCAAACATACCCTAAAATGTGGATGCATGTTTCAACTCAAGTTATTGCTTTTATGAAGTTGAGGGACATTGGCAACATGTGATGCACGAACACTAGCATAATAGATATACATATCCTAAACTCTAACTTTCACATCAATTTTCATCTCTCCCTCATTATTGAAGAAAAACAAAACATTATCTCGCAATTCTGTTCTTCAATTGATAACAGTTTCATAGCACTCAGTGTAATGTTTAATTCAGTAATCTTAATTCAAATAAATAGGATGTATAATTCACCAAGAGGACATGTAAACCAAACTATAACGTCCCCAGCCCACTAAAATTCATTTTCCCAATAGTTTTACTTTCATATCTAGGAGATCCCGCTCAAACTCTTTAAATACTGTACAAATACTTATTCGTTGATTTTTTTAATGCTTTAGTTTCTATATTTTTTAAAAAAGTCAAATAAAAAAAAATAAAAACATGATATATCCGTGCATCACACTGATATAAGATCTCGTTATATATAAAAAAAAAAAACTTGGAGTACGGTTAAAATAATCAAGGAGAGATACATATACATAATTATTACGTGTATCACCACGTTTAGATTTGGTTCAGTTTTCTGTAATAAAACGACAAACCGGCTATCACCGGTTCATTCATTTCATTTCATTGTCCTTCCCCACTATGATCTCTCTCTCTCTCTCTCACACACACAAACATACACAATCCCAAAATCCCAATTCTTTCTCTCTCGCCGGCCCCTTCCACAAAACGAAACCGAAGAATAAATTAAATAAAAAAAGAAATAAAAACAATTTTGAGTATTGAATATTTGTCATCAGAAAATAATAATAATAATTAGATTAGATTAGGAGGATTCTGGTTCTTTCTTTCTTCTCTTTTTCTTCATCTTCACGGCTTGAATTGAATCATCCGATTCTGTGAAGAAAGAAGAATAAGAAGAAGAAGATTCCATGGTGGCCAGAGGCGTGCCGGCGGAGGCCGCGTTGGCGGTGGCCGCCGTTATCTTCTCCGATACGGATTCCTCAAACTGGTGGTATGATATCAACGTCTCTCCTCTCTGGCAGGATCGCATCTTTCACGTCCTCGCCGCCCTATACGGCATCGTCGCCGCCATCGCTCTCGTATTCTCCTTCAACGTTTCGCTTTATTCCTCATCATTTCTAGGGTTTTCAATATTATTATTTATTCCTATTTTTAATTTGTAGGTTCAACTAGTTCGAATACAATTGAGAGTACCGGAATATGGTTGGACCACGCAGAAGGTCTTTCACTTTCTCAATTTTTTGGTCAATGGAGGTTTGTATCATTCAATTCTTCTTCTTCTTCTTGTTTTTTTGAGGTTTAATTGTATTTGTATTTTTTGATAGTTGTTTATACGGCTAATTAATCAATGCATAAATGCTCTTTCTTGTTTTGCAGTTCGATGTTTAGTATTCATCTTCCGTCGTGATGTGCAGAAGTTACAGCCTGAGGTATGGAATGACATCATTTCAGCTATTTTTAAAATCATAATTCATAGATAGCATCTAATGATCAGAATTACTATTTGTAGATTGTTCAACATATCTTACTTGACATGCCAAGTCTTGCTTTCTTTACAACTTATGCGCTTTTGGTCCTCTTCTGGGCTGAGATTTATTACCAGGCAAGTTTAATTTTTGTTGCATTTACTATTTTGCCTTTCTTCTTTAAATGGTATTTTATTTTATTTTTTATTTTGATTTTGATGGCCTAATTACTTTTCGCTTCGATGTTACATTTTTTGCAGGCACGCGCTGTATCTACCGATGGACTCCGACCAAGTTTCTATACAATTAATGCCGTGGTTTATGTTGTTCAGGTGAAAATTCTTGCCCCGAGCCCACTAATATAGTAAGGAAACAGATTAGTAAATATACTCGTATCTCCCAAGATCGCTTCCTCAATTAGATGAATAATTGATTATACAATATAGTCTCAGATAATTTGAAGATATTCTAAATATATTCTAACAGGTCCTACTTTTCTTTTCTTGTATGTCCACTCATTTACCTCAGGCTTTTGGCACTCTCTTCTCTGTTAATCTACACTTATTTTTTTGCTCTTGTTTGCACTTCATTGCCTAACATTCACTTCTATATAGTATTGCTAGTTTTGTAGCTGTCCGATAATCTTCCTTTTGAGTTCAGTAGATACTTTGCAATCGCATATTATGCATGATGCATTTCTTCATTTCATCCAGCCTACCTAAATCTATGTGACCTCCCATCAATCACCTCATCACTTTGTAATGGATCTAACATACCTAAACAGTGCAACTTGTGGCACGATGTATTAACATTGCTAACTCCCATCTTTGTGGAATTTACATTCCATTTACTCTTTCTTTCTCCTACTCAACAACAAATCCTTTGATTCAAAGGTTTTTCTGCACGACTCAATTTAGAATTTAATCCACCTAACTAATCAACTAGGACTATGATCATCCACAAAAAGAGAAGAAGGAAAAAGAGCATTGAGGCACTAGCTATAGGATGTATCTAGTAAGTATGTACAATACCAATGTAAAAGGGTATGGACCCAAATTTGTCCACTGGTGCAAGCCTATTAATATAGGAAAATCTTTTGTTGCACGTTCATGTTTGGACATTAGTTTATGTATCCTTTATAACTTGAACATATGTGATATTAGCTCCTTTCTTCTCTAGAAACAGGAGGAATTCTTGTGGCACTCTATCATATAGTTTTTCTATATCAAAGAAGGCCATTTGTGGATCTTTGCTTCCTTCTGTAATTTTACTTCAAATTCCAAAATAGTTATGTAGGCTTAATGGTTTTATGCTTCATGGAACAGTCAACGCCATTGGGCTCTGTCAAAGTTTGAAAACCATATTTTCAGTAAAATAATTTAGTAACATGGTTGAGATAAAAAGAATAATGACCTTATTTTCAAAATTGGATATTTAAGTTATGTGCTGAACCCAAGTTCTGGTCAGATTTGAAATCTCCACAAATGCATTAATATGAGTGTTTTTGTTTTGTCTGTTAACATCATCTTGACCATAGAAAGCCCCCCAATCAATAGATTAATCATTAATATTGGTGTAGGAGCAACTTGGGTTTGTGTTGTATTCTGTGTAAGGTTAAGAAATGGGTGTAAGATTTTACCAAATGCCATTGTCTGGAGGAAATGTTTCCTTTTAATGAGTTTTTAGTGTAAATGTTAAGGTCCTGATAAGAAAATTTGAAGCACATTTGATTGCATGTGAGTGAGCTAGACTTACTACCTGCTACTTTTATGAGGCTAAAAGCCACTGTGAATTTCTTTGTATGTGTAAAAAAGAAACCACTGTGGAAGGGATCGTAAGTAACTGAGAGCAATTGTTAGGATTGAGTACTGATGCATTAGAGGTTCAAGCATCGCATGGCAGTTGTGGTGGTGGCGGTAGCAAAAGGGTAGTGGAAATCAATTAATTGAACTATCTAAACATACATGGATGAGTTGATTTTGTATTTTGCTGTCTTGCAGTTGCAAGACATTGACTTAATGACAGTTCCCTTTTGCTGCAAGTGTGGGTTTAACGGGATTAATAAAAAAAATATTTAATATGTGTTTCTGTCTTTAATTTCAGTATTGTCCTCAAAATGATGTTTTTAACTCAACCTTTAATATTTAATATATTCAACTTTTATGTGTCAGCAAATCTTTCATTCTATAATATCTATTCAATGTTAATAGCTGCTAGTTTCATGTTGACTAGTTTTGAATTTGTTCATGACTCTTTTGTGTGTGTTTCAGATTGCTTTGTGGTTGATATTATGGTGGAAACCTGTCAGTGTGCTGGTCATCATGTCTAAGATGTTCTTCGCAGGTTCGTCTGTTGTAGAACTTTTGTTGTTTTGTGGTTAACGATCATTTTGTATTGATCATGACATGACTTTAAGGAGGTTTTGTTTTTTGTATATGTTGCTACAGGGGTCTCTTTGTTTGCAGCCCTTGGCTTTCTTCTCTACGGTGGAAGGTAATTGTCTGTTTCAATATTCAACTGTGTCTGATGTAATGGAATGAATTTAATTCATCCAGGTTACAGAATAACAGTCATTTAGTTAGCTACTACGCAGAACAAGGGTCTAACACAGAACAACTAGAAAGGAGCTAAAAATGCAGCAGTGCTGCCCACAATCTATGAGCCTGTCAGAGATGGCTACAGCATTGTAACACGTGCAGAACACCAGAGGCCAAAACTTGAAATCATCCTGGAGGATATTTAACGGCAAGGAGAACCCTTTAATATGAATGAGTGCATTTTAACGAAGTTCACCAAAGTTGCATAAATCACAAATTACCTAAAAATTGTGCCTCTTTATTTTGACCAAAACTTTTAACAGCTCTGAGGTAGAACACCCTTTTCTCATCAAGAACCCCAAAACAATTGTTCCTAAAGAAACTAGCTACTTTGCAATTGAGAAATAAGTGGCTCATGGTTTCAGAGCTTGAGTTGCACAGAACACATGTTTGGAGAGAGCATGATGCAGGCGCATGAATTTGTCGCAAATAATTTGTGTTGATCCTATTAAGTACTTCCGTCCAAACAAAATGTATGACCTTAGAGGAGGCATTAGATTTCCAAATAGTTTTGTCAAGGAGGAAGCTTGATAGTTTATGGAATGAATAAGAAACTGAAACACACCAGAAGAGTCTAGGGTTCACAGTCACACTGCTATCAGAGTTATGAATTTCTTGCCAACTGAGGCACTTTAAAATTCTTAGATTAAATATCGAATGTTAACTATGTATTTGCTTATGCGAATAGTAATCTAACAGCCAGAAGAAAAAGTCGAAACTTTTTACAGAAGAGAAAAAATGGTTGTTGGATGGAATAAAGTGGTAAGGAGTAAGGACCACTCAGCCATCCAAGAATAAACAAGCATGCCAAATCAATTTGGGGGAAAAATTCGGGCAAAAATTCTTGCTCTTGCATCTTTATTATGTGATTACATCTTTAGCATCCTCATTACCGTATCCAATTTTTTTATATCTTTTCTGTGTGTTCTTTGACAGACTATTCTTGATGCTGCAACGCTTTCCTGTTGAATCCAAAGGTCGACGCAAGAAGCTGCAAGAGGTATGCAGCTTTACAAGGAAAATTTTACTAGATCCATCTTCTCTTTCCCTCCCTTCCTTTGCCCGAGTTAATCTGCCTGATCTTTCTATTGCAGGTTGGCTATGTGACAACCATATGTTTTTCATGTTTCCTTGTCAGATGTGTTATGGTTAGGCCCTTTTTCTTAATAAACCTCAGTGATCCTGTTGCTTGGTTTACAAATTGAGTTTGATCATATTTTGTTGTCTCAGATGTGCTTTAATGCATTTGATAAAGCTGCTGACCTTGATGTCTTGGACCATCCCATTCTGAACTTTATGTATTACCTGGTGAGTTTGTTTGTATTCCTTTATTGTGCTGCTTTTATTCCTGTATTCCGTACTATTGCTTATTGTTGTGCTGTTCAAGCTATCATTTCTATATCTGGCTCGTTTTAAGCTCTGTTGAAAGCTTTGACATTCCCTGCCTGAATTTTGTTTGACTCCGCTAAATTGTGTGTGCATTTTTTTTATTTACCTATCTATATTCATCTTTTATTTTCTGGCATGTGATTTGAGGTGAGCCTTGGTTATTGGTAAAGATAGTTTTTACCTGAAACCTAAGTAGCAAGGGAGTTGGTGAATCAGATAATCAGGTCATTGCTGTTTCAAAAGCCTCTAACTCAATCTCATATTGTTAGGGAAATCTTGATGCATTTTTCAACCGCAGATAGAAAATTCCCTCTTGAAAAATGGCTTATGATGTTCTGATGTCCATTTGAAAGGAATTGAATTGTTGTTGTTAGGTATCAATAATTGCAACTTTCCCCGTGCTGTTAGAGTTACTTTATTCGATGTTCTTTACAATGGTATAACAGGCATTGAGTAGTTGTTAATACTTTACCTTTGGTCTCAAGTGTACGACATCAATAAGGGTGTTTGTTCTGCTTGTTCAAGGTCTCTCAACTACCATTCATCTTACTTTTTTCATATTTCTGCTGCAGTTGGTGGAAATATTGCCTTCTTCTTTGGTCCTTTTCATTTTGAGGAAGTTGCCACCCAAGCGTGGTATCACACAATATCACCCAATTCGCTGAAAAGATTGAACATGCGGAGAAAACCTAGTCAGAAGGCGTCATTAGTGGTTCTCTGTTTTCATGAATGTTTCTCACGCTCCAAGGATAATTTCCAGAGGACAGAGAAGTCAGTCTTTTCTATGTTAAGTGACAAAGCTAATATCATGGGTTTTAAAGTTCTCCCTTTAGATTTGTAGATTTTGAAACGTGAGGTTGTATGGATTGTCAAACGTGTCGGGCTGTGTTATATATGTGATATTTGCATCGTCTCTAGGAAAATATGGTTGCTTTTTAAGGTTGAGCAATTCAACACAATGAACAACCATTTTGGGAGAACGAGACATTGATATATTGTATAAATAGTGTTTAAAGTCCTGTACTGCTACAATTTGGTAAAATGTATTGTTCCTTGGATTTTTCATTCACGTTCCAACTAATTACATTCAATTCTTTCACACCCTTATTTTCAATTCTTCTGGGAAGCTTAAATTTTCCCTTGGCTGAGGGGCGAGGGCTTACATTTTTATTTCGGCAGATTATATTCTGATCTGTTTTTTTATTGATTTATTTTGATTTCACCGTTGTCTCTGATTATGCCTAAAAGTTTAATGGTGGTAAGCATGATAAAATTTTCCAACTTGAAACGTCTCCTCTTGACAAGCCACGTTTGAAAACTCCAAATATATATATATAAAAAAAGTTACCAAAGAAAACAAAACACTCAAAATTCAGAACATGTTTGCAAGAACCTTAGAAGATGAAAGCTCGAAGGATTGCGCCTGGGGCGTACTTGCTGGGATTTGATGAAGCCATCATTTGAGAGCCTGCTTTTTGGTTGCGGGATCCAGAGGCTCTAGCTTGATAATAACTGTGTTGATGTGAATTTGTTACTTTAGCCTAGGATTCCACTTTTAAACGGTATTAGTATCAAACTATCAGTCAGTGAATGTTTGGTTAGGTGACTGACAGAATGGTAGGTTTGAATTATTGACCACAAAATGTGGACATCAAGAAATTTCAAGAACTTTCCAGTTGTTAATATCACTGGAAAATGCCTTTCAAGATTTGATTCTCGTGTGTGCATGTATGGACTGGGTTGGGGTCTAAAAGATAACAAGAGTAAACAAAAGGTTGGGTATCTATCTTTGATTTAATTTAAGTACATTGTGATATTAAACTTTTATTGAAAGTTAATGGGTACATTTTTACTTACTCACCTTAAAAACACACTTTAGAGAATCCTTATTATTAGAGCAAGTAACTCTCCATTGAGGCAAGGGATCTCACATATGGTTTGATTTTAGATTATACTATTCCTTTGTGTAATAAAAAGTTAACAATTAAAAAGGAGTAGCGTTATTAACATTCTAAATTGTTTATCCACACTCTTTACTAACTAATTAACTAATAAAAAGTGTGAATAAACAGTCACAAGTACGGATAATCGTACCCCAAATAGTGTTCTCACATTTTAAAGTTAGAGGTTACAGTCAATAAGAGTTAGAGATGAGGGATATTGCTTATCCACACTCTTGAACCCGCAACTTTGATGAGGGATATCGTTTAATATGCAGCTCTGAGGACAAGAATTAGAGATGAGGGAAATCCTTTAATAAACAAATATTACCTTTGCTCGAAAAAATCATCTTAAACTTATTTCTTCTGAACTTGGCATGTTGAATCATTTTTCAATAATATTGAACACGTATCAAAAGCATAAAAGCCCCAATCCCAAATGCTATATTGGCTTAAACCAAGATTAGTGAAGGTTAAAATTTTATATAGTCAACCCCAACTAGAGAAATCCGTATCTTTTAATCAAGTTAACCTGAAGTGTATGGCTAACTAAACAAAGATTGTAGGTCTGAGAATGAAATGCCACTTGCCACTTGCTACATGCTTAGTTTACCGCACAATTTGACCAGATTATAGTCAAGGTAATAGAAAACTGTAGAGTGAATACGAATATTATTATTTAACTTTCTAACGTTACAAGGCATGCACTCTGCATGACACTTGTGTGCGGAGAGCAAAGCAAAACGCCCCACTGCTTACATAAAAATATCCATTCAATCAGATGAAAAACACAGTAAAAATAAAAAGATTAATTAATACAAGAAAAGAAATTGATGATGATACCACCCCTGTTCTGCAAGTAAATTTTAAGCAAAAAATGCTGCTCAGTCAAAGAGAGACCTAGATAAGCTTAGAAGGTCCACCAGGACATATTCATATCAAAGAGCAGAAGATGTTCCTCCTGTTCCTTAGCTTTTTCCATAATTATGTAAGCATGACACCAATCTTCTTAGCAAAGTCATCCCCATCTTCATCATCCAGGTATTCTTGCACTGGATTTTCACCCTCATCAACTTGTTCATACTCGTATTCCCCATCATCAACTTGCTCATAATCATAGTCCCCATCCCGCTGATCATCACCTTCATATTCCTGATCCTCCACAGCTTCATCATAGATCATTCCATCCTCGGATGATTGACCATGAGCTACATCGGTATTATCTACGTCTCTTCCAACTGCATCAGTGACCTGAAACTTGGATTCTTCTTCATTAATTACCGAGTTTTTCTTGACATCTTCCATGGTCTCAGGCAATGCTCCATCTTGTGTGTTTGTGACAACTGTATGATCTGAGTTTTTGGTAATTTCTCTACTCTTATTCTCAGATGAATTGCCATTCTTGGAGGCTGCACCAGCTCCAACTCCCCTCTTCTCCTTCAGAATTTCACTAAGAGGTTTTGGACCTTCAAATTGAAGATCATTGTCAGATTGTTGATCCCTTAGACTTTTTCTCTTTCCTAGCAATTGTTGCTCTCTATTCTCACTGCTCCTCCCATTTTTAAGTTCAGAAAGTCTTTTTGGCCCAGAAAAAACATTACTTCTGTCCCCCACTAGTTCTCTCCCCATCGATCGATCCCTGAAGTTTCTCCTCTCATCATCTTGCAACCTTCCTCTAATTCTATCTTGAAGCCTTCCCTGGTGAGGGGCCTGCAACCTTCCAGATGAAAATCTGCTCCTAATTCTTCCTCTGTCTGATTCCCTCTCTGGGTGATCATCACCACCATTTGCTGGCAGTTTTATTCTTCCTCGGAAGCGATTACTGAGGGAGCTCTCATTCGAAGGTAACTGGAGCGAATCCTTCCTAGAGAAGAACCGGTGACTTTGTTCCTCACCATGGCTTTCAAGAGCATAATCATGAGCGACAACAGATTTCAAACCAGGAACCTTCCTGCGCTTGGATAAATGATGCCGGAGATCTGAGACCTCAACATTGTTAGGACTGTCAGATCTGCGGTGAGTCCTTTCTAAATGGGCTGACGGCTTTCTATGCTGCTCCCAAATGTATGTCTCTTGCGTGTGATCATATGAGTCATAACCTTTGGGCACACAAAATCTTTCTCGATCAATATCAGCCGCTAAACTATAATCAGCAGAATGTCCTAAATCATATTCATTCAAAGAGTCTAAGTTCCTTTCATCTTGACCTCTTGGGTTACCAAATTCATCTTCCCCATGATAGTAATCCGAATTCCTAAGTTCATCAGCTACAAGAACATCAAACCCAGGAGAGGATTCTCTGAGAAGCTCATCACTGTCCTTACCATTGTGGAAGCTATGATCATCTGGCACACAAGCTTGATGCAGACGATTAGACCGGACTAAATTAGGCCCATTGGTCACCGGCGGAGTACTTGTTATCTTAAATCTTGAAGTCTCATCCTCAAATCCTGCAGGTTGTGGTGGCACATGCTTCTCCATTTCAAACATTTTCTTTTGTGGAGCAGTTTCAACTTTTTGGGCAGGTTTAGCTTCATGACCTCCAACTGACTTTGCAACATTTCCTTGGGAAATTTTCCTTTCCTGTGTATTCTTTTCAATACCACCAAATAGCTTCTTAAAACTTGGAGTCTCGGTTCCTTGGCTAGTCATTGGGACCTGAGTAACTACTTTATTACCACTATTAGGATTTGGTCCATGCAAGAAGGCACATTTGTCACCTTTTAAGCAAAGCCCCTTTTGGAAGAAAATGCAAGGGACAGCTTGTTTACTAGAATTATAAGCTGCATGTGTTGCAGACATTGTTGCATGTTGTACCTGTGGTACAGATGGTCCACCAGCAGTGGCTGCCTGTGTTCCTAACAGACCATCAAGAGGCTGCAAGTGGAAAAAACACACTTAGCAAAACACAGACAAAGAAATCAAAAGCTTAGAGCAAATGGTTGAAAAATAGTTCACAAACAGATAAGTATAAAACTCTGCACATAAAGTCACTCACCGGATGACGGAATGAGCATTTGGGATTCAAGCAATTTCCATTCAACCAATACCAGCAATCCCTAGGATTAACCCGAGCATACTCGCTATGGCGGTACTCACATTCGTTACCCTATTCCAATAAAGAAGAAAACAAATCAGAATGACACCAACAACAAAATCCAGTTTAGAGTTCAAGATGTCACACCAGCTTTCTATGACCAGATAACCTGATATTCTTGATAATTGACACTTATTCTTTCAATAGGAACAAAGCATAAGCAAATCATTGCTATGTAATCCAGTAAAGTACTTAATTTGCACAAGTACATAGCATTTAAAAGAATAATGATGAAATTCCTTTCATATTATGTCTAGATTCATTATATCAGAATAGGAAATCCACAGAAATATGTGCTGTATCACCATAGTTCAGAAAATACCTAAAATTGAAGGATTTGATTTTCCAATCTCCCAATATAAATCAATTAAGGCCAAGAGGAGATATCTAAAAGCAAATTCACACATACTAGGGTTTAAGTAATAATTATACCAACAGGTGATTTATTTGAAGTGAAGAGTTGAAATATTAACAGATAACACCTTCAATAATTACTCAAAGAATAGCCAAGCCAGAAACACCAGTGAAAATCAGATCTTGGAAACAGGACAGACACTATGAAGACGTGTAGGATGCTCGTTACACGTTTTGTTTTAATGAAAGTTCTTCACTGAGCTAATTGGTACTTTCTTTCAGATACAACCAAAACATCATCCATAACAATCACCTAAACCAAGAGAAACTAATCTAATCTTCTATATTTTATAATACTTTTCTAACCGGATCCACGCGATTGATAAAAGTAAAGCACTAAGCAATAATTTTTATTTTTCAAAAAAAAATAATAATTCCCTTGCCAACAACAATCACCAACAAACATCAAAAGATCCGATCAATATCACGATGATCAATGAGAGAGTTACCAAACTGGATACCAAGAAACATAATCCACCAAAAGAAAGTTACAAACACTATCAAAAGACATAATCCCTAAGTTTTGCAGACAAATTCGCCATAAATATGCGCTTTTTTTTCCAATTGAAATAAACATAAACACACGAATCCGAAACCCTAAAGGGTAGAATTTGAAGAACAAGATCCTGTTTCAAAAGGGGGGGTTTTCTTTTAATAGAAAAAAGGTAGGAATCGAGTGAAAAGAAGTAACCTTTTTGCATGTGAGGGGAGATGCAAGAAAGTAGACGCAATCGGTGTTCCTCTTCAAAGCCTCATCTTGTGCAGAGGGTGTAGGAGGCTGAGTCTGTGGCTGAGATTGAGGTTGGGGTTGTGGCTGTTGGGCTACCATGACGCTTGTTCAAGTTGAAGGAGCCACCCAACAGTGAGATATATATATATATATATATAGAGAGAGAGAGAGAGAGAGAGAGAGAGATCGAATGGAAGGAAAAAGCCTAGATTCGAATACCCTTTTGAGAGAAAATGAAGAAGATGGATCCAATCTCAGGTGAGAAGGAGTACAGAGAGAGAGCCGCCACAGAAATTGGGGTGTGGGAGTTGAAAGAGAAAAAACACAATGGAGAGAGAAAGAGAGAGAGTGTATGTGAATGTGATGATACGCTTTAAGGTAAGGTAAGGTAAGGTAAGGTAAGGGTAGGCCTGGTTTTTGTTTGTGTTACCCTGCAACTTATGGATTGTATATATTCTCTCTCTTTTTATTTAGGGCAAAGTTTGAGATTCATAGGTTATATATACCGATTATCTGTGTTCACGGATTGTATTGAATCAATTTTTAGCAAAAAAATCATCCGATTCAAAGATGAAAATAACTTATGATTTGAATTGGATCGGTTTACTTCCTTAAAAAAATCTGATCCAATCCAATCCAATCAAATGCGGTTTGGATTGGATTGGATTGGATTGGATAATTCGATTTTTACCGATACATCTTTACATAGTTATATTAAGTCGCAAACCAACATTAAACCTATATATACTAGAATTAATGTAATTCTCGTTTATAAAAGTAAGAAAAACAATGCTTAAGTATAAGTAGTATTATAATTTAAAAAATAATAGTATATGTATATAATAGGTCAGTTTGGATTGGATTGGATCGATTTTCACTAGGGGATCCGAAATCCGATCCAATCCAATGAAAAAAAGGCGATTTTTGCAGTTTTCGATTTTTTCGATTTTCGATTTATTCGATTTTTTATTTTTCGGTTCGATTTTTATGGTTTGAATTGATTTGGATGGATTGATAAACATCCTTAATACCGATGTCTGTGGGACACTGGGCATTTTGTTATTGGTTGGTGATAGCAATGGAACTCAAAACTTACAAAGATTTGATTATTTACATCTCACTCCATAAGTGAAAGCTTAATTTTTCAAGTATTGTCACACATTAAATCAGGATTTTTTCCTTCCATATTTTTTTCATACATGTGAGTCCAAAAATTGAACCACTACATGCTTAAAAAACCTAAACATTGTTTATTTACATACTTCTTTAGTCTTTTCTATTTAAGTTTGGATTTGGGTTAAGTGATTATGTTTTATTATAGGATTTGATTGTTATGTATGATTAATGTAAAGATTTTTTTTTTTCAAACAATCATGAATTGTTGTATTTTTTAATTAAATGATATATTGAAATGTTTTTTTTTTATATACTGAAATGTAGTTTTTATTTAGGTGGAATTTGGTTTAAGTTATGAATTTTGTTTACCATATTACTGTTATAATTGATTTTTTTTGAACTATTGTTATTGTTGTAAAAAATCAAAGATATGGAAAAAAAAAAAAAAGATAGCATAATGTTAAGCAATCTGGTTTCATGAAGTAATCTTTAATTAAGATCATAATTTCTTCACTTTCATTTTTCTTCCTCGATATACAATACTTAGGAATTGGTACTCTTAAATGCTTTTATCACCTAAACGAACAAGACATGCAGTAAGTGTACAAGATTATTTCTTAAAGGTGGATAAAATTTATTGTCTCACAAAGTGTTTCACAGCCCTGTGTCATGAATTATGGTTAACCAAGAAATATCTTCTCTAATTGTTAAGGACAAAACTTATATATAATTCTATAAGTGTTTGTGATGTTGTTTTCCAATGAAAAAAGACATGTATAATAGCTCATCAATAAATATAACATGTGTAACAGTACACATGTCTTATTTTTATGAAAAACAACACTACAAGCACATATAGCATAGTACCTAAGTTTTGTCTCCTTATTAATTATTAAATATTTAAGTCAATTAACAAATCAAAATCCATCTCACATGATTGTGGCACATTTTATGGAACAACAAATGCTTCTAAGGCAAAAACCACATGTACTTGAAAATCTATACATGTTGAAAATCAAAAATACAAATTACATTCCCATGACACTAGCATACTTTTTTCATGTGGCTTTGATGTATAAGTCTTCATCTTATTTTTTTTGGGTTAACTATAAGTCTTCATCTTCAATTTGACAACAAATGTATGAGATATTAGAAGGAAATAAATGAAACATTGATAACCCTAAATTGTATACTTTATTTAATAAAAAAAAAATTTGTACCGGTATCAACCCGATTTCATAGTTAAATGTTGATGCTTAACCATTTGATATTAATAAATACATATATAAAAATAATGTTAACTAGAAATACTATGTTTATTATTATTTAAATTAAAGTTTGAAATCATACTATCCATTAAAAATATTTCCTATGTATTCTAATTTATAATTTTAGAAACTTTTAACTTAATAAAAAGTAAATATAATAGATAATATAAACTAAAATAATAGAATCTCATTGATGATAGATGGAAGCTATTAAATATTGGATGAAAGCTACACACTTATTTCATTATTATGATAGAACATTATGACGTCGTTTGATTCATTTAGTCGACCCCGCTTAGTGGGATAATACTTGATTCTTTTTGTATATTATCTTGTTTAGAACAAAAACTTTAAAGAAGATTACAATTTTAACAACAATAGAAGTTACATTTTCTCATTAAAAAAATAACTTGTTTAATGTTAAGTAGGTTGGACTAAACTAGTTCAACTTTGACTATCTAACTAATGATATGTTTGGATCATGTAAAATTATTTTTCTTGAGGATTTTAAAAAGGTTATTTTTAAAATAATTAAATTTGATGGTTGGGGAGCATAAGAAGAAAGAAGAAAAAAAGAATTAAGAGGCGAAAGGGAGAAAATGTTAGAGTGAGATAGTGGGGACTCCAATGGAAATGTGATTTTACCTAGAAACCTCAACATTCTCGAAGGTTGTGGGATAGAAGTGTATATGAAATAGAAGTTTTAGTGTTGTGTGTTATACGAGTGTGTATTGAGAAATTGGGGTGTGGGAGTTGAGAGAGAGACGGGGGGAGGGGGGGAGGATTATGTGAATGTGATGATAGGCCTTAACTAAGGTAAGGCAAAGGTAAGTCTGGTTTGTGTGTAAGTCTGGTTTGTGTTTGTGTTACTCTGCACTTATAGATTTTATTTATGCTTCTCCCCTTTTCAAAGAAGAATTTGATCAGATTCAAAGGTTGTATATATATTTGAATCAAAAAAGGTTGTATATATACAAATGTTTGTTTTGTGTTGCTGTGTGTTTGTTTTGGGGCAAATTTACCACTATATCACTGTTTCACTTTTTATTTTCCAAACTACCACCGTTTCCAAATTATATACCAAACTACCACTATTTGAGAATTACATTTAGAAGTCTTGTTTGCCATCCACGACTTCTCAACCTCATTTTACAAAATTTTGTTGGTTTTGCCTTGGGAAGTCGGGTTTGCTAACCACGACTTCTCAAGGTGAAACAACTGATACAAGTGAAACAATACAAGTGAAACAACTGATCACCTTTCTGATGTTTCACTCGTCTGCTTAGACAAGTGAAACATCAGACAAGTGATCAGCAGATGTTTCACTCGTCTGCTTATCACTTGTCTGCTTAGACGAGTGAAACATCAGACAAGTGATAGGTAGACGAGTGAAATAGCTGCTGATCACTTGTCTGATGTTTCACTCGTCTAAGCAGACAAGTGAAACATCTGTTGATCACTTGTCAGATGTTTCACTCGTCTAAGCAGACGAGTGAAACATCAGACAAGTGATAGGCAGACGAGTGAAATAGCTGCTGATCACTTGTCTGATGTTTCACTCGTCTAAGCATACAAGTGAAACAGTAGACAAGTGATCAACAGATGTTTCACTCGTCTGCCTATCACTTGTTTGCTTAGACGAGTGAAACATCAGACAAGTGATAAGCAGACGAGTGAAACATCAAACAAGTGATCAGCAGATGTTTCACTCGTCTGCTTATCACTTGTCTACTTAGACGAGTGAAATAGCTGTTAATCACTTGTCTGTTGTTTCACTCGTCTAAGTAGACGAGTGAAACAGGTGCTGATCACTTGTCAGATATTTCACTCGTCTGCTTAGACGAGTGAAACATCAGACAAGTGATCAGCAGATGTTTCACTCGTCTGCCTATCACTTATCTAATGTTTCACTCGTCTAAGCATACAAGTGAAACAGTAAATAAGTGATCAGCAGATGTTTCACTTGTCTTCTTAGACGAGTGAAACAATAGACAAGTGATAGACAGACGAGTGAAACATCTGCTGATCACTTGTCTAAGCAGCCAAGTGAAACAGCTGATCACTTGTCAGATGTACGAGTGAAACATTAGACAAGTGATAGGCAGACGAGTGAAACATCTGCTGATCAGTGATCAGCAGATGTTTCACTCGTCTGCCTATCACTTGTCTGATGTTTCACTCGTCTAAGCATACAAGTGAAACAGTAGACAAGTGATCAGCAGATGCTTCACTCGTCTGCCTATCACTTGACGGCTTAGACGAGTGAAACAACAGACAAGTGATAGGCAGATGAGTGAAACGTTTGCTTATCACTTGTCTGATGTTGATGTTTCACTCGTATAAGCAGACAAGTGAAGCAACTGATCACTTGTCTGTTTCACTTGTCTGCTTAGACGAGTGAAACAGCTGATCACTTGTCTGCTTAGACGAGTGAAACATCAGACAAGTGATAGGCAGACGAGTGAAACATCTGCTGATCACTTGTCTGATGTTTCACTGTCTGCTTAGACGAGTGAAACATCAAGTGATCAGCAGTTTCACTTGTCTAAGTAGACAAGTGATAAAATAATAATTTAAATTAATTTAAATATAGAACTTTCAAAAAAAAAAATATAAATCCCCTTGAGAAGTCGTGGTTATCAAACACGACTTCTCAAGGGAATAAAAATAAATTTCAGAAATATCATGTTGGGAAGTCGTTAATGCTAAAAACGATTTCTCAATTACTTTCAAAACCGTGGTAATTTGGTACATAATTTGAAAAGGGTGGTAGTTTGGAAAATAAATATTAAAACAGTGATATATTGAAAAATTTGTTTTGGTGTTGATTATTCAATTTCGATGCTCATACCAAAAAGGAAATGAGACATTTGGCATTTTGTTACTGGCTCATGATTCTTCGGAGGGCCGTCTTAAACATTTTGGGGCCCTGTTCTAATCTTAAAAATTGGATCCTTAATAAAAAAAAGGATAATTTTAATAATTAAATATTATTTCAAAATATTATTTCAAAAAAAAGACAATCTTAAATATTATTTCAAAAAAGACAATTATTTTAATCTTAAACACCTACTTTAAGACAATAAATACAAAGAAGATTATTAAAATCCTACCAATACAACTTCAAGCTAATATCAATCTTCTAGCTACTTAAAAAGAGCCTTCTTTCTAACACATTTTTTTTGGTCAAAATAAATTTTGGAGGCCCCAAATTTTAAGCCAAATTTGAGATCCTGTACTGTTACAATCCTTGCACGCCCTTATCTTCCGCGGGATCCTTCGTTTATGTTTGATTTCACGTCTGCTAATGGAAAACGTCTGCTTTTAGTGGCAATTTTGTAAAAAAAATTGCAACCAAATAGGCCCATCGTTTTTTTCAAATAAAAAATTTTAAAAATAAAATTTCAGATGGACTTTTTTTAAAAAATGGATAAAGGATACAAATAAAAGGGATAATGATGATCTAGATGGGAGTCAGGTTTGTTACGTTATCTTTTTTTTTTTCTGTTTCATACAGTTAATAACTTTCATATTTGTAATTGACTCTCGAACTCAATCCATTTATTTCTTAAAAAGACTTAAAAGATCGACTTCCTTAAATAAATGAGTTTTTCAATATTTTTTTCAGATTAAAATTTTTGACGACAACTTCTTTTCTTTTGTGCGGCACTTGATGGGCTAGTTGCGACAATTACGCACTGGTTATAGAAAGTTTTGGTGTTGACAACATGACTTTTGGAAAGTGCATCTACAACATGCTTGTGGTTCATTAACCATAGACATCATATATTTGATGAGGAGTGCTAATAACATATTCTCTAAAACTCTCTTTTCAACACACCCTTCTATTGATTGAAATTCATATAGATCTTACTAACTCACGTGGGTCCCACTTGAATTTTATAGGACCCAGATGAATTTTAATCAATAAGAGAGTGTGTTGGAAAGAGATTGATGGAGAGTGTCTTACTAGTATTTTTCATACTTGATTCAACATTTATTCATCTCTTAGGTGTAACAGAGCATCAAATGACAAGATCAAGTTGGATTTTGTATGTTCTAACTAATTAAGTTTGATATAGCAACCTCCTCTAAATATTTGGTGATTTTATTTTATAATGCTAGGCAATTTCAGATTATTGCGTCTTTGTTGTTTCTTCTCATTCTTTATACCAAAAATTTGATGTTTGAGAATGTAAAAAAGAAAAACTTCGACAAGAGTCCATCTGTAGTTATATAAATACAAAATTATTTTAGTATATTATGATATTCGCTTAACCATTGCGCTCTAGGGAGAAGTCATTTATGAGCATAAAAATCTATAATTATTAAAGGATTCATTCAAGTATAAAAATATTGAAATATTATAACATAAATTATTGGCTTCTGGTAAATAATTTGATGACTTTAAAGATGTAGAATGGATCCCTCAGAAAAGGTTTATTTCAAACTCCGCAACTGAAAGTTATTTCAAACTCCGCAACTGTTTTAGTTCGATTCATACCCATATATTAACCTAGACAATATAGAGTACCGCCAATTTAATTTGATCAAACTGCAAGGATGGGACCAAATGGAACTCTGTAAAATTAGCCAATACCTTTATTGATAGGCTTTTAGTGGAGCTAGGCTAGCAGCTTTATTACTCTTGACCCAGTTTCTTTCTTGGCAGAGGCAAAAGGGCAATGATATATAAATACACAGGCTTTTCTCCTAAAGAAACGACACAGATCTTTACGTGTGGGGTTAAAAAAATTTCCATAATTATTTTATACATAAGTAAGAAAAATCTTGGCCATTCGTTTGTTCTATGTGACGCTTCTGCATTGTATTGTATTTGTCTGTCCATATATTAATTTCCGGAGGCGGAAGCTATATGCTTAGTTACATTTCCTTCACAAGTTACTGGGGTAGAATTATCATTGTGAGAAATCAAATAATAAAAATCATAAAAATATGAGATAATATATGTTTAAGTCTATATTACTAACATTGTTCATACAAATAATAGAATTCACCTGTTTTCTTTTTGACATGAAAAAAAAAAATTATATTAATAGAATTCACCTGTTAAATAGACAGGCTCTTGCACTATTTGTAATTGGCCCCTATTATTTTTGATAAATTAAAACAGTCATTAAATTAATAAGTATGATTTTGTAAGTTTTTGGGTCTACCAAATTAATAAACAAATCAATAAAATAAGCTTTTATTGAAAGAGACATACAGAAATTAAAAACGTTGTGATACATTCTTTTAAACTAGTAAACTTTTATTTAAATATTTTAGAGTTTAATTGTTATGCATTGACAATATGAATTTTTTACACTATCAACCAGCAATCATAATATGGATAACTTTTAAAGTGGTTAACATAAGAAATTAAAAATCAAACATTTTTATTGATGTAACAATTTATAATTGGATGTCTGTGTAAAGGAACTTTAGACTATCAATGTGTAACAATTAAACTCAATATTTTAACTTTAAAGTAAGAGTTTCATTTTGATACACCATCTATATTAAGTTTTTTATACTGTCAATCAAATATTTTTAATAATGTGACTGTTTATGATTGATTGAAAATGTAAAAAATATTTACATCACAATACGTATCAATTAAATCCGTATAATAAACTTTTATTTTGGATATCTAAATATATATAGCCAATCCATTGACCTATTTTTTTTCTTTAGTGTAAGAGGAGACTCATAATAGAAGTTACAAAGAGTGAAAGGAGTAGAGAATGAGAAAAGGTGAGAGTACATGACACAACACACTCACAATTATCATGTCTGGCAACTACCAACCGAAGTCACTCTGGTCTTCCATCTATAACGACATGGTGGACGATACTCATTACATTAATTACCTTTATCGATTTAAGGTAGCCTATAAAAAATTGACCATTTCATGTTAAGCGTATCGCCCTGAAACTTTTATGATTGATGCCTTCACTAGTTAATTCTTAGGGGAATGCTATGTGGTAATAATCTGTTTCTGTGCAAAGTAGTACGAAACCGATAAAACAGATATATTAGCAAAGGTTGAAAAGGCAAAGATAGAGAATAGAGAAAGGTGTCTGTACTCCTTTGTAAAGGTATCTTTCACTACAATCCTAAAATTATAAACTTTTATGCAGGAATACACGGCCTTACAAATAATATTAATAATAATAATAATCATAATAATAATTTACACCATTATTTAATCATTGACACATACTATTATTAACAAAGTTTCACTTTGTCTATAGTTGTTGCCATAGTAAAACTCTTTTCATGCTTCACCCAAAAAAATAACTCTTTTCATGTTATGGCAGTAAATGTTTATATAATAATGTAACATTAGATCAAATTTTAAATCAACAATGTATCATGTGAAACCTACATAGCATATCAATCAATTATGATTTTTCTAGTCACGGGTATGAGACAAATTTCCAACTCTACATCTGACATAGACATGTCATGATTCCTTTTCTGAAGCGTCTGTATTGAGAGTGGGAGCCGTGTATTAATTAATACGATGTAGTTATAGGAAAATTTATCAAACCCCAAAAGAAATTCTGAAAAGAAAAAGTGGACAAATAACATAGCTCTTCCAAATTGCAATTATTCAGCAGATCATGAGGGAAATACAACAGGAGGCATATTTAACATGCTTAGGCTTAAGCAGCAAATGGAATTGCATAACTATAGAAAAATGTAACATTGACAAGGACAGGCATTACTCTAAGAGCACCAAGTGCAGCAAGAAAATGATAAATATGAGGAAGGGACATGACCAGTTGTTCGTATATACTCAGCTTGCTCTTCAGTTTTTGCAGCTTGATGATTTCTATTGGCTTCTGCTGCTGCTCGTTTTTCCTCAGCCTTGTGCCTTACACTTGCTAATTTATTCATGAGCTTATCATGTGTCTTACTTCGTATTCTTTCAACCTCTACCTGCAACCAAAATATACTTTTAGTACTTCACTTATCAATGGGAATGTAGGATTGCTACAAAAGTTAAAAAAAATTAATATAAAGTCATCATTGCTTATTGCATTTTCAACACCAATATTTCCTTCACCTTCCCACTACTAGACAATATCATGAATCACAAATATCTCATTGATGCAACTGAGACTTCTATCAGTCATTGCATACCAGCTAGTGAACAAAGAATAATATGAGAAGCTAGACAAATGCAAAATAAAGCTTGAAAGATTAATTATAACCATATTGTATAAATTATTTAACACATTTCAGCAAACTGTCCTCCTCCCTGTTTCACTTCGCGCAACATTAAAAGGTAGATCAGTTAGTCCATGCAAGATATTTTCAAAAAAAGTATAGATAAAATTGAATTGTAAAACTGAGATAGCTTCATGCTAGACCTGGTAACCCCTCATGAAGTCAACCTTAAGTTTATAAATTAAGGTAAGATGCGGGTTAAAATATATCAATGTTCTTTTTTGTTTTCAGTTCGCAGAGTCTGTACCAATTTAGGGAATCTTATTCACCTCATGACACTGATGACTTTTGCCATGGTTAGGCTGGCTGACACAACCATTCTTCCACTCTTTTACTAATATCAGGATTAGAGAACATCGTCCAAAGGGTTCTCCCAAAAAAACCAAATGAAACATCCAAGCTAGAAACAACAAAATTAGTAATAATAGCAGACCATGTATACCTCAATTTTCCTCATCTTGGCTTCTGTTTTTGCTTTCTGATGATTCTCCCAAGCCTGAATTTTCATCTCTTCACGCCTAAACCTGTGTAATTAACACCCCATTTCTGCTTCAGAGGAAATATAGAGTATAGCAATACAAAATAATATAAACTATACATTTCCAAAATAGGTTACATGCTCATAAAATATAGGTCTCGTGTTTCAAAAGTCCGGTCAATTTTACAGAGAAAAATCATTCATCTTTCTTCATTTTGCCACAAATAAGAAACACACCCATAAATATGTACTAAATATCCATATTCAAGGGTGGAAAAACAAGTCTTAAGCTATTATTCCTGGGTCTGAGAGGTACCAAGGAACTGACAGAGATATTAAAGTTAAATACATACAGACAAGCTCCCCACATCACCAGTGAATTCAGATCCTTAGGCCTTAAGTTCTTCCTCGGTTGTTCAATTTTTATGTTGCTCTTTTTTATTTGTTCCATTGTTTCTGTTAGAGGTGTGCATGTACAATTACAGGAATGATAATCCTTTGTACCTTGAATCACTATAAATGATGATATCATTTGATCAACATTAAAAGGAATTTGTACACTAAGTGCTACATCTGCAGTTTACATCATCAAAACTTTCCAAAATTCTAGCAACCATATTTGTTTCCTCTGCTATATTTCTCTTTTCCTTTCTTTTCACTTCTCCTATTTAGATCTTCATTACTAAGTTATATATGATGATTTGTTCATAAAGAACATAGAAATTCAGGTACCTTATTAGCGAGACACCAGGGGAATCCATGAACATGAAAGAGTTTTACAAAAGGATACTTATGGAAGAAATGTAGTGGAAATACAACTTTCTGTAGCATTGGACATCAGAGTAGTGGTAAATCCAGATTATGTTCGAAAATATTCATGGAACAATGAGAAAATATAAAATTGGCAATTGTCAAGAACCAATACTCCTAAAGCATAAGGTATTACATGATGGCACATTAATGTTTTGTATCTTTTGAAACGTAACAGGCCCCTCATGTTAGTAGTTATGGGCTTGAAGCAAGAACAATGCACGAGCCTACACTACCTCTTGTTGAAATTTAATTTAATTTAATTATGAATAATGGGGGCAACAAGGATCAAACTCCTCACCACTTGGCTATATTGGCTCCAATACCATGTCAACGACCAATTATCCTAAAACCGTAAGATATTCTGTAGAGGCATATTATAATGGTTTTATATCTCTAAATGCGATAGAAGATAGAAACCAAATATTTAATAGATAATATAACATTCTAGGCCATAATTAGAGTAAATTGACCTGGCCATATACTTGGCTTTCTCAGCCTCTTCCCATGCTGCTGCACGTGCTTCAATGACACTCTTAGCAGGTTGTTCAGCTGTTTTAGTTTTCAGTGAAGTGGATGCATCCTTATCCTCTTCTTCTTTGCTAGCCCATGCAGCAATGTTCGTTTTACCTAGTTGTGTCCCAAGGGCCATTATTTCTCGCCTGGTTTTCATTTGTAGTTCCTTTTCAGACAATTCATTCTTGATGGGATTCAGATGGTCAATAGGTAGATCAGAAAAAGTTGATACAGGGGCAGCTCTTGTGGGAGTAGAAGGCCGGGAAGAATTTGGGCTGCGCATTGGTGTTGTTGCCCTCACAGGTGTACCTGTTCTTGATGGCTCCTGGCTAGCAATAGGGGTCATTTCTGTACCCATATCTCTCATTGATACAGACCGAGCTGTTGAAGGGGGAGGAACAAATGTTGTTGCACTCTGGATGGCAATGGATGAATTATGCTGACTGAGACTAACTGCAAATATCAAATGGAAGAAAGAAAACGACAACAAAGAAGAATTAGTGAGAAATGAGAATAAGTTATATGTAATATAATTACTAAATTAAAACAGACATGATTTATTTAACTGCTTCAAATGCAATTATGTCCTCAGTATTAGCATCTTCTAGTTATAGGAAATCATTTTAAGATAGAAGAGTTTGTAGAGCATAACAGACTTCTCAAGCATTTTTCTGTAGGAAACAAATTCATATCCATTTCTTCCGTAGTTTTAATGACCAAGGTTATACGATTTACACCTTCGAAATCTAATCAATAGCAAAGCAAATAACATTTGTCAGTAAAATTTAAGGAGTCCATTCAGAGGACTTTGCCTGGTATAGAAGTCTTAATAAGTATGGTTTACTATATGAGTAATGTTATTTGTACATCTGGATTCTGGACAACTGGGTGACACCTGTTTTACATGGTTAACGCAGTTCAAATACGTGATTAATTACGTTCAGTGGATGGTATATAACAAGAGGTCACAACTCATTAACCATTCACTGAACGTAATTAACCACGTATTTGAACTGCATTAACCATGATTTTCAGATGTTGAACTACGTTCAATGAACGTAATTAACCACGTATTTGAACCTAAAAATCGTGGTTAATGTAGTTCAAATATGTGGTTAATTACGTTCAGTGGATGGTTAATGAGTTGTGACCCCTTGTTACATCCATTAACCATCCACTGAACGTAACTAACCACGTATTTGAACTGCGTTAACCATGTAATTAACCAACCATGCATCCTATATGGGTGCATGTTATTTTTTTGTACACCTTCAAACTTGGCTCATAGTGTTCACAATCATGGTTAATGGTGTCTTGAACTTGGTTAATAGTACAAGAGATCACATTTCGTCGTTAACCATCTACTGAACGTAATTAACCACGTATTTGAACTGCATTAACCAAGTGTAGCAGGTGTCACCCAGGTGTCCCGAATCCACGTGTACAAATAACATTACTCTACTATATATCCACTTTGGTATCAAGTGATTATCTCTTCATTCTCTTGTGCCAATGCAGAACGTCATCAGAGAATCTGATCCAGGTAGTATGGTTCTTAACACATACGCTGGAAAAATTTCTAGTCCTACTTCAGTACTGAAAAAGTGGGTATTACTACCATTCAGTTTTTGAAAATGACTTAAAAGGCAAAATTAAAAAAAATTAATTGCAGTAGTACCCCCCCTTTCAGTACCACTGGGACTACAAATTTTCCCATTACACCCAAAAGAAAGAGATGCATCACACACCTATACCCTGGGATTGTCGCATAATATTTCATCTCATATTTTCTAGTTTTGATAGCTAATTATATCATTCATGTGCAACTTGTCAAACATGGGGACCAAGTAATCCATAACTCAGCCCAAGTTGAATAACCAGCCTCAAATAAGCATAAATAAAAAAAAAGACCCTCAAAACAATAATAACATAAGAAAACCACTACAAAACTAAAGCTCATAGTATACAAATACCTCTAGGCCTGAAAATAAGTTATTAACTAAATAAACACTACAGTCAGGTCCAATATCAAATGTAAATCAAATTTTAGGGGGGAAATGGATCTTTAAGCTTATGACCTCTGGACTGCTGAGCCTGCATCAACTTGACAAGCTGAAAGTAATTAAAAGATCACATAATTTTTCACCCGAAAAAAAAATGACAGAAAAATTAACTATATATTTTGACAAGACAAAATGTTTATGTGATACTTGAGTAAAGAATTCTTAAATCTAAAACAGCATAAAAAACTTACCATAAGAATTTGCAATTGCACAGGGGTCAGCCTCCCAATTCACAAACTTCTGTCCTCCACTTTCCATCTTAGTTTGATTTGTATCAATTTGCTTGGTATCTGGTTCATCTAAAGCAATTTCTCTTTGATCTGGAACTTCAACAACAACCTTCATCGAAGGTTGCCGGCTTCCATAACCAAGACTACCAACCTTACGTGGTCTCACTTGCCCACCTTGCTCCTGGGTCTGTCCTGTCTTTGGCCTGTTTGCTGTTGGACTTGCTATCCACTTCTGTGCATCATCCCATTTAGATGGTGCTGGTTTTGAGAATGGTCCCACGGGCACTCTCTGTGAAGCACGCTCAGCCTTTTGAAATTCAAACATTGGTGAAGACATGCTCATATTGTCATGCCCACTATCATAATCTAAAGAAGGGTCTTCTAAGATTCTATGTTTTGAAGTCACTATTGCATTATCCTTCACAATACGGTCACCCCCTACTGCCTCTACGCTACAGGTGTGAGCTGTAGCAGAAGTTGAACATTCGGGAAGGACACTCACAACATCTACATCTTTGCAATGATCAGAACTGCTACCGCCTGTAACAGAAATGTCTCATAGAAGTAAACTTAATGAAATCAATACAGGAAATTCTAGCCATCTTTTATAATAGCTCACATATACGTGGCACTACATGCAATATCATAGCATAAACTAATCAAAACACATCCGCATTTCAAATTCTTCAAACGAAAGAAAGAAAGATAGACTCAACCACTCAAGGCTCAACCAGTAGTTTACCATATCTTATCGAAATACCAAGTACATTATATATCAAATAATGTCTTGTTTCCTTTTCTTCATTTTCTTCTACCTTTTTACATCTAATTTAAACCATAGTATACTGCTACATTTCCACAGTGAAGGAGAAACACCACAACAATAGTGAAGGAGAAATCACTACACTCAGCAAAATCTCACATTCTGAAAAACTCAACATCTTAGATTTATTATATCTCAACCTTCTGGGCAGCATTATTATATTTTGAAGGAAACCAGAACAATGACATGAAAGAGCATACCAGATTCATCCATGTCAGAATTCTGAGATCTCGTGGTGAAAGTAGAATGAAGCTCTTCCTCTTCTTTCCTCCTCTTCTCCATACCCAGTAGCATGTTCCTCAATTTTCCTGGTGAAAATCCTCCACCGCCCTGCAAACCCCAACTTCCCATAAGGCCAAAAGGCAAATCAAAGAACCCAAAAAATGAACAGATCGAAAGAAGAGTTTACACTTTGCAACAAACTCGAGGAAAGTAAACAACTTTGAAAATGATACTCAGTTTCCAACACTGTGAAGATTGAAAATTGCAAATCAAGGAAACAAAAAACAAAAAAGGTAAAGCTAATGAGAGAGGGAGAGAAAGATAGAAGAACCTGAGGCTTTTGGATCCTTTCGTAGTCCATATTTGACAAATGGGGTTGGCCTGTTGGAGTAAAAATGCAGTCTTTACATGATGCAGTTTAGATGCAGTAATCTTAGTTTGTGTGTTACTCTCTGCTCTAAGCTCTAATAGTACCTCTCTTTGGTTGAAGCTTGGAGTTGCAATGTGACAGTCTTCTCTTATGTTTCACTTTCAAAGAGCAGAGAGAGAGAGATTGAACACAAGATCTTCAGCTCTCATCAGATGCTTTTGTGGTCGACTTACCTCACTCCTATCATGGAAGCTCTCACCCCTTTCTGCTACTTCTATGCAAATTGCAATTATTATTTGTCTCGTAATGCAAAACTCATAAATTTAGTCAAGAGATGATAGTAGGCACCGTAATGAGTATTTTATTGAGTGGGTATCCATAAAAATTATTCATGATGGATAGAATAATTATTCGTATAATGGATATGGGAGCGGGTAATTACCCGTAATATTTAGTAGGTATAGGTGCGGGTACGAGTAACTCACCCCTTTCTGCTACTTCTATGAAAATTGCAATTATTATTTGTCTCTTAATGCAAAACTCATAAATTTAGTCAAGAGATGATAGTAGGCACGGTAATGAGTATCTTATTTAGTGGGTATCCACAAAAATTATTCATGATGGGTAGGATAATTATCCGCACAATGGGTACGGGGGGAGGACGGGTAATTACCCGCAATATTTAGTGGGTATGGGTGCGGGTATGGGTACCTTAGTATCCATCCCGTCCCATACCCGCATATCTACATATTAATATTTTTTAGTTATTATATATATATATATATATTAAAATTAGGTTACCTCTTTGGTGATCCTGAAATTAATTCCTCAGTGTGAAAGATGTTTTTCATTTGAACCTTCCACATGTTAAATAGATACTATTGTCTTGCTATTAGACCAGTGAACATGTTTCTTGTGTAATTGGATCAATTGCCTAGACAATATTGGACAATATTGGAGTGTTTGATGGCCGAAAATTATGCTAATTTATAGGTTTGTTGTGTTGTGAAATTATGTGGGGTTTCAATTACTGAAATTTTGCGGCGCGGATGAAATATATATATATATATGGAGAGAGAGGAGGGATCAAGTTACTCCAAGAGTAACTTTAAGAGAGTTACTCCGAGTCTCATCCATCTATTTATTTTAATCCAACAAAGGTCATGTGGGTTCTTTAATGAATTAATATAGATACATTGGATTAGAATAAATGGATGGCTGAGATTGAGAGTAACTCTCTTAAAGTTACTCTTGGAATAACTTGATCCCTCCTCATAATATATATGTGTGTGTGTGTATATATATATATATATATATATCAATTTAAAACAATTGATTGAATTGAAATGAAAGTTAGCTTATTACTTTCCTAACGTTATTCAGTTGTTCATCACTTGAGTTCCTATCCTTCCTGAGTTCCTAGCGTCGTTCAATTGTTTTTCACTTGAGTTCCTATCTTTCCTGAGTTTCTATTCTTCCTAGTCCTATAGATCCTAGCGTAGGTCTTTAATAATGTTCTTTTTTGTTATATACTATCAAGATATTTGTTTGAGAAGATGCTAGAATACTATGTCTTGTTATATACTATCATGATATTTTAGACTTTAATAATGTTTTTATTTATTTATTGATTTTTTAGTTAATTAAAATGCAGGTAATGATGCGGGTATGGGTACTTAGGTATCCAGCGGGTAAGGATATGAGTACTTCAGTTGCTATCCACGCGAGATATATGTTCGGATACGGGTATTTTTTTAAAACGCGGGTATGAAGACTGGTACTATAATACCCTATCCATATCCTATCCATTGCCATCCCGAGATGATAGGTTGCTCCTATGGGAAATAATTTTATAGTTTATTCTTCTGAGGTTTTATGATTAAATTTTACTGTTACCTTTCTTGTTCTCTTATGTGTGTGTAAGAAAATTGTTTATTAGTTAACATCTCAAAAGATTTTCAAATCAATTGGCTATAAAAAACAAATCAAATTTAGCCAGTTTAGTAATATAGGAGAGTGATAATAAGGAGGGTAGGAGTTTAATTTTGATGATCATGATCATGTTGCCACTTTGCACGTGTTTAGATGGGATAATAATGCTCAAATCAAAATTAAATTTATATGCCATTTAAAGTGGTTTTAGTTCCTAACCAAAAATAAATAAATAAGGTGGTTTTTGTTTGATAAAAGAATTAAAGTGAGTTTGGTATAATAAAATATTATTAAGTCTTTTTTTATAGGACGAGATGAGATACATAGATCAAACGATGTCATAATGTTCTACAATAAATTGTATCTATAGACAAATCATTAATATCTAATTCCTTCTAAAGAGTCAGTTTCACAAATAGTTTTTCTTCTATCTTTATCTACCTTTAGTGATTAGGCTGCCATCCATCTGATCCACTCTTTTTTTCTTCTCCATAAATGCTCAAACTGTCTAAGGCGTGATTCTACCATCTTTTCTACAGTAGGTGTTATCCCAACTTTCTCTAACGTAATCATTTCTAGTCATATATTGTCTATTATGTTCATTCATTCAACGCAATATTATCATTTCTACTACATTGAGTTTATTCTCTTATCGGTCTTTTATCGCCCAACATTTAATCTCATAAAACATCGCATGTCTTCTAGTTGTGCCATAATCTTTTTACACCCGAGACAATTCTTTGCTTCATCCACTCGCTTGAATCCTATGTTTATTTAGCCCAGGGCCGGCCCAAGGCTCAAGCTACCAAAGCTAGGGCGTTAGGCCTAAAAAAAGATTAGTTAATATTACTATTAGCTTTAAATAAAATTTAAAAAAATATAATAATATTAATCAAATATTATTGTTAGCTTTAAAAAGGCCTCATCTCATAGTTTGTTTTAGGTCTCAGTAGGTGTTGAGCTGACCTTGACATCTCCCTCTATTTAACCTTCGCTTTGCGTGCTGGACCCAAAATATTTAAACTGTGTGACTTGTGGTATGATATGATCTTCAATTTTTACCTCTAAACTAAGGGACATGTCTCTTACTAAACTTTTATTGCATATACTTGGTCATACTTCTACTTAAAAAATACGTTTGTTTTTATTGATTATTCTTCATTGTTAGACATTTCATATAAGATATTCAAACATTTCAGCATTCATCTCGGCCTTTTTGCTCTAATTGGGACCTATACCCTCGCTTGAATTAAATCGACAATGATGTGATGTAACACAACATTGGATTTCCTTGCCGAATGCCCCCTGATGGATGTGAACCATTCACCTTTGTCTCCATTCCATAGTACATGGAACGAAGAAGTAGTAATGTATACCATAATAAACTCAATTAGAGCTAGATGAATACCTAAATCTTCAAGGGATTTTTTAATAAAAGCCCAACAAAGCCTATCATAAAACATTATCCAAGTCTATCTTAATCATCATGTACCCGCTTACTCTTTTCATTTCACTCATTGTTGTGTGAATCATATTATGTAACCTGATAAATTTTCAGATTCTCTTAACCGATTTGATTGGTTGGACGTGACGTGAAAGCTTATCTCAATAGCTTTCATGTTTAATGAGGAAAAAATAATAAATATGTTATTTTGGATATGATTTTTACTTTCAAACTTCGATTCCCAATAACCGTTCCAAACATATGCTTATTAGGCACAAAAGTAACTTGGTACCATGATATACACTCTATGATAATAGATTTATTGTAATTGGTCAACACTTTTATTATACACCTGATAACTTGGTAAGAAATATGATTATAAGATATCACATCAAATTTTAAATATAAATATCCTTAAAATTCAAATGTCATATGTTATCATATATTCATATTTCACGTATAATAGTTCAAACTATATAAGATTTTTAAAAATGTTAGTTGCACATAAAAGAAAATAAGTTTATTTTTATTTTTTTTTTTACATTATCAATTGGATACATTATTATATATGTGATTTTTGTGTGTGCTCATCATATATGTGATATGATAATGTATAATTAGTTTATGATACATTTAAATATTTTTAATAATAAATAAGTTTAAATAATTTTAATGATATAATAATATATAATTTATATTTTTTAAAAATTATACATTAATACTACATCACAATTTAAATTCAAAGAAAATATGAGGATAGACATATATATCTCCAAAATCCATTCGCTTTCCTTACAGTTTTTATATATGGAGAAAACCTGGTTGAGAGAGGAGAACCTATCTTGTTTGTCCAACAGATATTAGTTACTGTTAACAACGGTGAATATTTGGTACCTATAATATGATTAAAAAGAAAAAGAAAAAAAAGACAACAAAAGGGTAGTCTACTCTTCACCAACTAATTTGTGCTGTATGGATGCACCAAGAAATAAGAGCCGTTGATATATTATTTTAAAAAATCAATGGCAAGGATGAAAAAGTGGGAAATTTGAGGCTTAACATATTTTGTGGTGTTGTCTTTCTTGTCTTTTCTTCTTCCGCCTCATAAACCTCAGTCAGCACAGCAGCATCTTCATTCATAAACCCTAACGCTAACAACATTCATTCATCCATTCATTGGTTCTTTACTATGATCCATCATCACACTTAGCAATGAACATTGAACAACACTTCATGCTCCATCACCAACCCCTAAAATGAACAAGAATCCAATTGAAGATGTTGCTTTTTCTTCGCAACCTTTTCCACATCGGTCGCAGGGTCTCACCCTCAGTAAGCTCTTTCTCTTCCTCAATTCCCCAAAACACCTCCTACCCATTTCCCCTTTTCCTTTCTCCTTCATTTCCCTCCTCTCAAAATTCAATTTTGACATGCCCCATGATTTGGTTCACTAGCTTTCTATGTGTTATCAGATACCCTTTTACCTCAAAACCTTCTTTTGATGATGATGACATTGATTCCCAATCAATGCGTAGTTTATTGCAGCAACATGTTGGTCACGAAACCGATACCATTTTCAATTCGCCATTGGCACCCATTTTGGTGTCTAAGGTTTTGGTGAAGCTGAAAGGGGACCCCAAATCAGCCTTAAAGTTCTTCAACTGGGCAGGGACCCGAACCGGGTTTAGCCATGCCACCGAGTCGTATTGCATCCTTGCACATATTTTGTTCTGTGGGATGTTTTACCTTGATGCTAGGAAAATTATTAGGGAGTGGATTTTGTTGAGGAGGGAAATTCCCGGTTGTGATTTGTTTGACAGGTTGTGGTTGACTAGGGATGTTTGTAGGCCCGGATTCGGAGTGTTTGATACTTTGTTTAGTGTTTTAATCGAGTTGGGGATGCTTGAGGAAGCTAGTCAATGCTTTTGGAAGATGAAGAAGTTCAGGGTTCTGCCAAAAGTGAGGTCCTGTAATGAGCTTCTGCACAAGCTTTCAAAATCAGGCAAAGGGAAATTGTCAATGAGTTTATTTAGGGACATGGTTGGGGCTGGCCTTTCGCCCTCAGTTTTCACCTATAATATAATGATAGGCTATTTGACCAAAGAAGGGGACTTAGAAACTGCTAGGAGTTTTTTTGAACAAATGAAACGGATCGGTCTTACACCGGATGTAGTCACCTATAATTCTCTCATTGATGGGTATGGCAAGGCAGGATTGTTAACCCAAGTGATTGTTGTATTTGAGGAAATGAAAGATGCAGGATGTGAGCCGGATGTGATAACTTACAATTCTCTTACTAATTGCTTCTGCAAATTTGAAAGAATTCCTCAAGCTTTTGGTTATTTGCGTGAGATGAAGGAAAGAGAGCTGAAACCAAATGTTGTAACTTATAGTACACTAATTGATGCATTTTGCAAGGCAGGCATGGTGCTGGAAGCAATGAAATTTTTTGTTGACATGATTCGTGTTGGTCTTCAACCCAATGAATTTACCTATACGTCTCTGATCGATGCAAATTGTAAAATAGGTGATCTGGATGAAGCGTTTAAACTGGCAAGTGAGATGTTGCAGGCTGGACTTGAGTTAAATATTGTCACTTACACTGCATTACTGGATGGCCTTTGTGAAGATGGTAGAATAAAAGAAGCAGAGGAATTATTTAGGGCATTGTTGAAAGCTGGAGTGGCTCCTAATCAGCAAATTTATACTTCCCTTTTTCATGGATATATCAAGGCTAAGATGATAGAGAATGCCATGGATACTTTAGAGGAAATGAACAAGAAAAACTTCAAATCAGATCTATTGCTATATGGAACCAAAATATGGGCACTTTGCAGCCAGAATAAGATACAAGAATCTGAGGCTGTAATACATGAGATGATGGATTGTGGTCTGACTGCTAATAGTTATATATACACAACCCTTATGGATGCATATTTTAAGGTTGGGAAAACTGCGGAGGCAGTTAATCTATTACAAGAAATGCAAGAATTGGGTATCGAGACAACAGTTGTAACATTTGGTGTACTAATAGATGGTTTATGCAAAAAGGGTTTAGTCCAACAGGCTGTTAGTTACTTTGACAGCATGACTAGCACTGGTTTGCAACCTAATATAATGATTTTTACGGCTCTAGTTGATGGCCTTTGTAAAAATGATTGTGTTGAAGCAGCCAAGAAGCTGTTCCATGAGATGCTGGATAGGGGAATCAGTCCAGATAAATTAGTTTACACTGCTTTGATTGATGGGAACCTGAAGCATGGTAATCCTCAAGAAGCTTTGAGTTTGCGAAACAAAATGGTTGAAATGGGTATGGAGCTAGACCTGCATACTTATACTTCATTGATTTGGGGTTTTTCTCATTGTGGTCAAGTACAACAGGCAAAGTCATTGCTGGATGAGATGCTCGGAAAGGGCATCGTTCCTGACAAGGTTCTCTGTATTCGTCTATTGAGGAAATATTATGAGCTAGGAGACATCAATGAAGCTCAGTCACTTCATAATTATATGATGAGCAGGGGCCTAATTGCTGGGACTCTTGACATAATAGTTCCCTCTGTGCACATCTGAGAGGGAAAACATGTTTCACGTCCTTGGTTTATGTTCCTTATTTTAGTGGCCCACAAACAAGATTATTTCATTGCTGCCAAAGTTGAAATAGCTTAATTGAAATGAATTTGATGCGTCATTACATAATGGCATAATGGCAACTGCCTATTCTAATTGATGCATTTTCAAGGAACTCGTTTTCTCATGATGTAAATCCTACTGGGACTTGCATTTCAATATTCATGTTGTCACGTGATCATCTAGACAAGTGTAATATGATGCTTTCCTGGTATGAAGAAGTTTTAACTTCCTTCAGTGAGTGGCAATCAATTTGGCTAATATTCTAACTAGAAAGCTCTTAATTATAGGTACTGGACACTATTCTTGTATATACTTAGGTTTCTTTTTTCCTTTCAAGTTATATACTTGAAGCAATTTGTTTTATAGTCTTATTCCTTTTGTTACAGTGCATTTACTTCCAGACCTCTGATACAAATTGGACAAGCTGAGTGCTTCCCAGTCAGGAACCGCAGAATCAATAGGCAGAACAAAAATCATTTATACTGCATATGTAGAGGACTTCAGCCATAGTGGATGCCTCTTTCACCACTTGGACATACAAGGTGTATGATACTTTCTTTGCATTTTAGTAATTATAAATTATAATAATGTCATTACATGCAACCATCAGGGACATACCACGTTATTGGTTGTGGGGACACATGCCCTCTTTGGTGGAAAATTTCACTACCATATATGTGGCTTTTCATTTTGTTTTCACAACCTGAGAAGATTTGCCTCTAATAGAAGGTTGATGTTATAACTTCCAAATTTAGCAACCTACAGGCAATTCATTTCTTTCAAACTTTCACTCAATTCTATTCACATACTGCAAAACTATTAAATGGTTTCTAGCTTGCTTGGATGATTTAAATTAGTGTCCAATTGCCGAAGTCTCCACAAACACGAAACATAGAGCCATGCTTGTGTATGAGATGAACTACCTCTAATACACAACAAAAAGAAAAAATTCTATGGCACAACAGATATTATGGCTTTAAAATACATAAGTACATAACATTTTCTAGCAGAGAAAATAAAAAAAGTTGCCCCTGTCGACGAAAATTTCTGGATCCGTCATTGGCAACCAATGTAATGATCTCAAGCATCTTTATTAGATATAGACCCTGTACAGAAAGTTTCTCTTTGTGTTGTATGATAAAATGGTTTTTCATGTAAACTCTTTCCCAGCTCTGTTAGAGAAGCATCACTTTTGTGCTTCTATGGATTTCACAATGTAAGCACTGACTATTTAACATTTTCCAAGTAGTTCATAAAGTTCCAAAGCAGTTTTTATTTTGATAATTGTCATTTCTTCTTAATTTATATTGTGGTGTTAGTTGCTACTCCTGTCTTTAATCTATATATGAAAAGTGATTATTCCCAATAGTCTATCAAATTGATTTTATTGTACAAAGAGATTAGAATTTGATACAAGTTTTTTGTTGCAAACTTGTCAGGTAAATCTTTCTCTTATATTCCTGCTTAACACTGGACAACCCGTTCCACTTTATTCTCTTCCTTCTATAATGCTGATTATACTTTTCAATCTGAATTTATTCCTGAAATGGACCATCAAAACATTAAGCTTTTGCTGTTGTCTAAAAATTTGCTTGCAGTCTGCTTAATTAGTTGATCAACTATTCATTGCATTATAAAACCTTCAGAGGACTTTGCTTGTGATTGTAATAGGTCTCTGGTTTTAATTCTTTAATAATCCATATACTTTTCAAACTTTTTTTTACATAGGTTTATAGGGATAAATTGCTATTTCCGTCATGGGGGTCTTATTCCAAGTTTTACATCATTTACCCTTTCAATTTTTATTCACATTGTTCCGGAACCTATTTTCATGGAATATTCAAAGACTGGTTCATCTTTAGTGGTGTTGGTCTTCTACTTACTCTTTTAAACCCCCAGAGACGATTGACATGAGAAATAATCGTAAGGTAACAATGCAAGTTCTACCCTGCCTTTTTTTGGGAGTAATGGAGCATATATGCAGTTCTTGGTGTTTGTTTTATTGAAATAATTTCTGCCTTATTCTGACTTAACCTTCTATAACTGTTGGAGTTCCAAACTGTTCGATTTGGAACGTGCTATTACTTTCAAGTTTTAAGTTGATGAGGGATGGGATGCTGTAGAAGTTTTTGCTTTTGTCTGTACTGCACTGCACTGCACTGCATATATGACATTTTTTAAGTTCTGTTATGTGTAGTCATGGGGATGCCAATTGTAAGCCAACAATTTTTTCTGTTCATGTCAACAGGCTGATAATCAGTGGTACTTCATTATCAGGATGTTCACCCGCGTGGAAGCCGAGGAGCTCTATGCACCAACATATGATCTCCAGTGTTTTGCCTCATGCCGGTTGTATCTCGGTGCATTGGTATCAGTGGTTACATTGAGAGGGCCAAAAGTTCTCTAGCTAGGAATTGATGGTGGATCTTTCCCGTGGGTGGACAGGTTAAAGCCTCTCAAGTTCTCTTCCCAATCTTGTATCTAACAAAGACACACATACAGCAGCCTAAGAAGGCTCAGGTTTTTTTTCTTTTTCTTTTTCTCTATCTTTTTGGGTGTTAAAAAGTTTAGAGAGTTGAGAGATTGTTGCAATTCAAGGTCAGGACATATCACAAGCTTTAGGGAGGACTTGTAGTGGTACTTGTAAATGAGACTTATTACTTACTAATAAAAGACCACCAGTAGGGACAAGAATGGACAGATCTCAATTCCACAATAAACCTGCAGGGAATGGTGGTGCATATGGAGTATACACTATTTTAGATTTTTGTTAGCAAAAAGAAATTGAGCTCAAAGATGTAAAGGAAGGAGCATAGAAACCCTTCAATAAATTTCTACCCGCAAAACATTATGCAACATCTGATCAAAGGGTGAAATTTATATTTTTGCCAACTGTATTTCTTTCCACTTATCTTGAAATTCTGTTGGAAGTTGAAATTATTTATTTGCCTTGACTCTACTTGCCTCCACTGAATGAAATGTTAAGTTCCATCGAACATAAAGCATTTTGAGTAGTGTTTAAATAGGAAATAGGAAATATAACAAGGGTAAGTCTATTGTTGCTTTCGATTGTATATTCATACTCCTCGTTAATCAAGCATAATTTTGTAAAATAAAAACTAAAATTATGATTAATTAGAAGACATTGTAAATAGGTAATTTGGAATGCTAATAACATTGGTCATATGAAAGATATGTGTTAAAGTCTGGACGTGTAGAAGGGATATGCAAATAAACATGATATGCTTCTTTCAACGGAAAACAATTCAGTTCATATTTGGTTTGTCAGAATGACTTTGAAAGAAATGAGAATTGAAAATAAAATGAAACACCTATTTGTTATGCTTGATATTATCAAGAATGAAATTACGATGAGCCTGTTTGGCAAGACACTTTAACGAGCTTATAGCGGATAGCTTATAGCGGATGAGAAAGTAGTCCCGTTTGGTAAGCGCATTTGTCACGAGCTTATAGCGTTTTTTCACGAGCTTATAGGGTTTTTTGCGGACGCTACTTGAAGTAGCGTTTGAGCTTATAGTTTATAGCGTTTCATTTTTCTTTCCACTTTTATCCTTATTATCTTCATTTAATTATACCTTTATTCTCTTCTCTCTCTTTTATGTAAAATCATTAATGAAGATGTCTTTTTATGTCCTTTTATATTTTTCAGTTAGTTCAACCGCTAGTTTTACCAAACACTTTCACAGAAAATAAGCTAGCTTATCCGCTATCAGCTAACTTATCCGCTAACAGCTAATTTTACCAAACATACTCTATATCAGCTGTCTTTCCCACAAAGTTTTACTTGCTGTTGATTGTCTAATACAATTCTCCTTATCTAATCTTAGAACTGACTCCAAAGCATTATGGAAAATTTGGAATTATTTGGTTTGATTGTTAATTTTGTTACCATGGCTACAAATAATTTTAGTGCAATGAGAATATACACATGATGGCGAGTAGTCAGGTCAGGTAGAGTGTATGAAATCAAAAGGTCAGATAGTTGATGGATCGGGTGCACGAGACTTGTTCCGGTCCAATTTCATTTTGGAAGGAATAGTTATCTTCTTGTAGTAATAAATAAATTTAGAGTTTAATTATAATGCATTATCAGTGTAAAGTAAAGTTTTTTATATTATCAATAAATTAAAAATCATGTATGAATGATTTTTAATATGGTTGAAATAAGAGTCAAACAATTTAGTTTATGTAATAATTTATGATTGTTTGTCAATGTAAAATTCTTTATACAGACAGTATATATTAATTAAATCTATAAATATATTCAGCTTGTACCCAAAAAAATATAAATTCAGATATGTCAGTAATTCATTATCCTGAATATTCCATGCACATTTATTTTTATACCGAACATTTGGTTTACTCTAATCACCAAATAACCAAGGAAACAAGATGATCATGTTGAGTTGTAGCTTAATCGTTTTACTCTCATTGTAACTAAACTTGAGGAAACCGGCAATTTTGAAAGTCAAAATTATCGTAACCTTTAATAGTGTGTTTGGTTCAGATAGTTTCTACCGCAAACGTAAGAATTTGCCGTCCCGAGGCAATTTTTCTAAAAGCTTCAAATTGTAGCTTTTGCTCAACGTTGGTTTGAACGCGGGTTTGCGTTCATATATATTTAAACCAAACGGGCTGTAAAAGATGCAATGTTTAAAAGAAAGCAACTGCGACGCCCTTTCTATGGTTACGAAGCATGCTTGCAACTTAACGATAGAAAAAAATCCTTTTCATTTTTTATCTTTTTATTTCTGTCTATTTTTAAAGTTAATTTTAGTAATGAACATTTCCATTTCTCATAAAAAATGGAGAGGATCCCTAATCCTTAGTGATACATGCACTAACAACCGGAAAAATGACAATTTAGTGCTTGTTTGGAAATGCTGGATTTTTTTCATTTCAGCTGTTTTTTGGCTAAAAAGCTGTTTCATACATAATCTATTATGTTTGGCAATTAGCTTAAATTTATAAAAAAGCTGTTTTATGTCATCTAATTTGTTTTAGCTTAAGATTGTTATGATTTGATTATTTCTTATTCTCAAAACTCTCTTCCCTATTTACTCCTACAAAACTAACTTCCAAATAAATATTATTAAATTATACAAATAACTTCATACCCTTTTTCGTAATTTACTATGTAAAAAGCGATTTTTTAGACCATCCAAACGAAAAAGATTATCTTGAAATCGCTTTTCAACAAACAGACCCAAACAAAAATAGATTCTGATTATAATCGATTATCACAATAATCGATTATTCATAAATCGATTATCAGCATAATCTTTTTTTTTCAGCTTTCCCAAACACACCCTTAATGCGACCCGTCATAGAAGTATTCCCTTTCAATTAGTTAATCCACCTACAGTTAACAAAGTAACAGGATGTAGGTAAATTAATAGTTATTTAGTTTAATATTTATTTAATCAATATATAGATTTAAATTATGAACTTCACCGTTGATTCATATAAAAAAAATCACCGTTGATTAATAATGTTTATTTTTCAGGTTAAATTATACTAGTATTTAGTTAAAAGAAATATACGAACCGAAATGAGAAACATTTTAGTAAAAAATAATGCTATTAGCACTCTAAATTACCTATTCAACTCCTTACTAATTAAACATAATTTTAATTTTTTACTTTACAAAATTATCATTAGCTCTCATTAAAAATATAAACAGACAATTGTGAGTTTCAACTCCTTACTAATTAAACATAATTTTAATTTTTTACTTTACAAAATTATCATTAGCTCTAATTAAAAATATAAATAGACAATTGTGAGTGTCAATATTCTAACCCTTTAGTAAGCCATACTTTTTAATCATTGCTTTGATATTTTTCTATTCAAACTGCCATGCTTCAGAGGTCAGCTTGCTTCTGTTGATTGTTCTTTTGAACTACCAAAATTATTATATATCCAATTGAGTTAGCATTGTTCCCATTGAAACCAGTATAAAGTAATCCATCATAAGGTTTGATGAATCTAAAAAAGAAATGAAAGCTTGAAGTCAAAAGAACCAAAATAAATCTTGAAGGAAGTTGAAATACCTGTCTACACAAAATCTCACAATTCAGTCTACAATCCCTTCAGGATTAAGCATAGTTTGTTTGCATTAGTGCAATCAAGGTTCAGGAATATAGCTCATGATTTTACCACACCCATGTAGTCAATTAGTAAAAATATAGTCAGTTTGAACAGTCTACTACTAAAACAGCAAAAAGCCGAAAACATAAACATTGTCAATTTCAGCTTCTTGAAGTTCTGCATCGGTTCACAAGTGCACGCCCCAATAGATATATCTACAGATATTTACCCAGACCACGCCTTTCAAGGGAAAACTGCATTCTATTCTATTTACTATGCTAAATACATTTCTCAAAACGTAAAAATGCTATTAGAATCTAATTGTATGAAACCTTTGAATACACCTATGATCAAAAGAATGATGAGGACAAAAGCAAAATCGGGATCGACTAGTAACCAGTTCAATCCTGTCAGGTGCCTAACCTCTTTGAACCGCATTCGGAGCAGAATTTAGATGTTTCCCTCAAATATTGAGCCCCGCATTCATCACAATACTTAGCAGGAGTTGGTGGCTGTATTATAAGCAACATGATACATTTCAGCATACGATAAAGTAGTCATAGGAAATGTCAAACTACTAAGTCATTAAAACCGACAAATCTGCTCAAGTGTCTCAAATAGCATCATAGAAAACCACAACTTTATTTATTCTGTTGGCCTTATGTGTCATATTGACTACTACACATAACAAGGCAGACCAAGTGAACCCTTAATTGTATGTAGTCTATTAAGAAATCCAAAACAAGTATTTACTTTCAGAACTATACCTAAATGTTGAAACAAAATGCAAAGGATAGACCTCAAGGCCAAACACAATTGGTAGCCGAGTACAAGCTTAGCAATTAGAGCAATGACATAAAATGGCATACATAATTTGGTCATACCATGCTTTTAGAGACGCAAAATGTATTGCAAAAACATCATCCTCATTTGATAACAGAAGTTTCATCATCCACATTAAAACAGAATCTATCAAATAAACTTACCAGCATGTGCAAGCGCCCTCCAACATGGCCAACTGTGAGTGGCTGTAAGCAAGTCATGTGTTGAGATATTGATGTTGGCTGGTGAGAATGAGAAATTTCAGATAGGTGCGAAGGGGGACCACTTTGATGGTTATGAGAATAGGGCCCTGCATGCTGACTTTGGTGCATAGTTTGATTGTTCTGGAGAACTGGGTGAAACTGTGGTTGATGAGGCAGTGACTGCAAGTGATGTTTGCATGGGGTTTGCTGCTGATTTTGTGGCTGGAGAAAAAAGTTCCCATATAATGCAAATGCTCTTGAAATAGTATTAAGAATAACAGGAAAAAAATGTCCCTAGATCCATCCCAAGCACAACCAAAGTAACATACGGCATAATCAAGGCATGGGCATAAAAAAGGGTAAACAAACACAAATCCCAGAAGTATTGAAACCAAAAAAGAAAAAAAGCTAGCATCCAGTGCTTTATTATAATTTTATTTTGTCAGTTCATAAGCAAAGAGTGACACCAATCACCACAATAAGATATCAGGCAAAGAGTTTATTATTTGATACAATTGAAGATACTTAAATTTAGGGATAGTTGACATCATCTGCAGTCCACACCCCAAAAAAAATTGTACTGAAGTGACAAAAACAGCAATCACTGACCATTCCATCTGAAGACAAACCAAGAGCAAAAAAGTATATATTAACTTATATATCACTTACAGAGCGAAATCCTTGAGTCAATGTAGAAGAATTCTCTGCTCCAGGAAAAGTCTGTAAAAAAACAAGTCGAAAGTCATTACCGTGAAACACAAGATAGAATTTGGATACAAAGAAGTGCAGCAATTACATTTTATTCACCCTCTAAATATAGTCCCGTTATCCCATTTAGCATAATTAGTTTCATGACATGTCAATCCTTATTCCTTATTATGAAGATAGCGAATGATAGAATATTATATTCATAATCAGAGCATGCTAGTTTAAAATTTTCAGTAATGGAACGAATTTAGAAATTGTGGTTTAGACATTGCACACAAAACTGCAATAGCTCATCTTTCTAGACACATGAAAAGGAGCACTTCATTTGCCAAAGTGAGGCACATCATGCTTACAGGGATATCGGGCATATTTGGAAATGAAATTGATGCAGCACGCCTATACTTGTGTCTTGGAGAGTAAAATTTATAATCAGTAGCTGAGATAGCTACTTCATTCCGACCTGTCAATCTCTTAAACCTAAAACCAAGAACAATGCAAGTTAGACCAAGTATATACACCACGCAACATTCAGATAAATGCTCAACCTCAATCTCATAACCATGTTTCTTATCAGACTCATTGGTAGCATGAGAATTTACTCAACTTAGTGACAACAAGGACTATGATGATAAAACACAAACCATCAGCAAATCAAATATTTTCATTAATATGGCACAAGCTAATTTGGCATCAGAGATAAATGTTACCAGATCAAATACAAAACTAGTTTCATTGACATAATAAAATTGGACTTGATAATTGATACGCAAAGAAATTGGATTGTTTTGTTGCATTTATGAGTCACTATGGCCCACTGATCTTAGAGGTCATCTTACCATCCTTGCCCAAGAATAGCTCGCTGTTCTTATTGTTAGACATATTATGAATAGAAATAATAATTTCTATCATTAACTAAAGCCCCAAAAAGTAGGCGAAACTACATTTGCAACAAGATGAATGCCACCATTTGCACTTTCAACCTTGGTCCATTCCCATTGTTGTAAGCATTCATTTTTACATATAAGGAATTAATTACAATGAGGGAAAAATCATATTAATGCTTTGATTGAACCAAGCAGATCGTCTGCTAAAGGGAAAAAGATGTTATCAAACTCTTTTACCTAAACAAACCTTGCTAATAAAAAAAGCCACACCACAATTTAAAAGAATATAAAAGGAAAGACAAAAACAAACACCGCAACACTCAACTTACCACTCAGCATCATCAATTGGCATGGTATTTGGTTTTTCAACAATTTTTAAACCATTAACTACCACAAAGCGAACACGCTTCTCTTCTTGTATAACTAATTCTGGGAACCTTGTCCTCGTTTCCACAGAAGTTGCCAATTCTCTTCTCTTATATGTGCATGGTCCTGTTGAGAAGAAACTCAGATAAAAGACATTAAGTGTTACAACCAATACATCATAACCAAAATATTACGAAAAAGAAAAAGAAAGAAAGCAAAATCCTTCCTACACAAACTGCCTGGTTGCAAGCACAAACCAAGTACAAATCCCTTTATACAAGAATATGAAACATTAGTACATTACATGCATGCTTGGATTTGCTTAACTTTTAGAGAAAAATTGTATTTTTTTTCTTTTCAAAAGCTCAGTCAGTAAGATTTCGATTATAAGCTATTTTGAACACAAAATAAGCTATATTGAATACAAAGGGTAGAAGGAAAAATGTTTTTACCTTTTTTCGGAAATTTCTTGGCCAGTCTTCTATACAAACCACCAGCTGCTTCAAGGGCTACTCCAATGGTCTTCTCACGAATACCATTCAAGGAAGCAAGCCTAATATTAACATCATTAACCAAAGTTTCATACATATTTGCCACATACATCAAAGGCAGAGCAAAATTTGGGTCCCCTTCATACTGAATCTCTCTTGTCCTCCTCTTACTATTCATTTTGTCTTGTCCGGTGTAATCACCCTCAGAATCAACCACCTCAATCAAATGATCATCAATAAAATGATCCACAACAATTTGCAGAAACCTAGCCCTCGCAGATTCGATCGGCGAAATATCTAGTCCCAAGTTGAACTAAAATCAGTTCAAGTCAACCCAATATTAATTTTTATCATATACAAAACCTCATATCTAAAACAATTTCATAAGCTCAAGTATGAAAATATTAAAATTAAAAATAAAAAAACCAAATTGGTCCATGAGAAAAAATGCCCTCCCAAATTAATTCTTAAAAAATATAAAATCTAAACTTGATCCCTAAGAAAAACATGTCCCTCATATGGACTGACTCAACTGCCATTTGAGATTTTTAGGGATCAAATTGATATTTTCATTTCTCAAATACTAAACTGGGGGTGCATTTTTTTCTGTGGAACGAATTTGGATGTTTACTAAAAAAAAAGAGCAGAAAATGTTACCCTCAATGGTGAAGATATCATAAGGGCCCCTAGAAGAGTCATTAGTCTCGAGACTGGAACGATCTTCGTCAACCTCTACACTATGAAGTGGCATACAACTCCTATGAGATTCGTTCATACAGTCCTAGAAGGGAAAAAAAAAAAGCAAATTTGAAACAAAAAAAACATATACTATGGATAAATTGAAATAATAAAAAAAAGGGGGTGGGGCACTAACGGCGTCGTGTTGGTTGTTATTGTGGAGGGTATCTTGGATGTGGTGGTGGGCGGCGTCAAGAACATGGAGAGGGGTGTCGATGAAGGAAGTTGGAGAGTTGAGATTGTAGTGCTGCACCGGAACCCTAGCTCCCATTTTTGGAGTGATTGATTGGGAAAATGGAGTTGAACTATGCTGCTGTCACTGCAAAGCATCATCATCGTAAGAGAAGAGAGAGAAAACAAGTGTGTAGTGAGAGATTAGCAACGGCTATACATACTACACAGAGTGTCGAAACCAAACCTGAGGTTGAGACCATACCTGAGGTTGTGTAGCGTTGACTCACTCAATCTCGTTTCTTTTCTTTTCTTTTCAGTAATGGTGGAGCTAGCACAGGCTCGGTGTAAACCAACAATACCACAGGTTCGGTTTATAACTGCAAACTTTAACCGTGCAAACAACTTTAGTCCGAAGTTCTATTTCATCCTTATATTTTAAAACTTTAATGAATATTTTGGTCTTACACATAGAATGTGATTTAATTTTAATTTCTCCAAAAAAAAATTTCTTACGTTCCGATTCCTAAACGATTTAAGACCTCTGTTAAATGTCATCACGAATATCAAGTATCACATCATCAATCTCATGTGTACAAAAATAATAATTTTTAATTTCACAAATATTTTTAAATAAGTTTTTGATCCCGATAAAGTTCATCAAATTTGATTTTTAGTCTCTGTAAAAAAATTTCTTCGCATTTTGTTCCTGCATTCTCAATTTTTTTTGTAAATAGTCCTTATCGTCACCTCTCTCACTTAATTGCTAACGTGGCAAACACGATACCACGTCAGCCATGTCACGTCCAAAAATTGGGTTTCATTCAATTTAGATACATATAATGAAAGTTATGCGATATAATTTACAGGTTGTTAGCAACCAAATTCTGCAGAAATCCAACGGTGTTCTAGCTGTTATTGGGAATAATTCGTGCATCTAAAATTTCTGATAATTTTACCATACTTAGATGATGATGTTAGCTTTAATTCTAATATAGTTTCACTCAATTCAGATAAGTATAGAGGAAGATATACATCCCACAAGATAAAAATTATTTACAAAAAATTTGAGATTACATGGATGAAATCCGAAGAATATTTTTTTATAATGACTAAAACCAAAATTGGTGAACATTCGAGGGACCAAAAATTTATTTTAAAAAATTTGTGGAATTAAAAATTATTTTTTTGTACACATGGCACTAATAACGTGCCACTTTGTCTTGTCACGTCATTACTTGACGGAGGTATCCTAACGGTAAGGACGAATTTCAAAGTTTTAAAACGTTTAGGGACCAGGACGTAAGAAATTTTTTTGGAGGGTCTAAAACTAAATCTTGTCATATTTGCAGGGACCCAAATATTCATTAAACCCTATTTTAAATATTATATTTGATATTGTATATAGGCTAAATCGCTAAACTATACTTTCGATCCCTTATTTCTATTTTAGATTTTATTTTGGCCTCTATTTTTTTTGTTCTGTCCCTTATTTTTATTTTAGGTTTTAATGTGATTTTTTTCATTTAAATTGTGGTACGGAAGGAACCACATTGGTATAACTTTTATAAAATAAGGAACCATTTTGAAACAAAAAATAAAATAAAAACCATGTCGCAACAAAAAAAGCGACCACATAGGTTTAACTTTTGCAAAATAAGGGCCTGTTTGGTTTGCATTTTCATTTCCTATTTCTATTTTCTGAAAATTGTTTTCATTTTCAAATTTTGAAAATTTTGAAAACGTGTTTGTTTTGACTTCCTGTTTTCTATTTTCATTTCCGATTTTCAAAAATTTGGAAATGAAAATATTGAAAACAACTATTTTTTTATTTTCAGATTTGGGTCCAATTCAGGAAATATTTTCAATGAAAACATTTTCACTAAACTCAACCAAACGCATTTTCAAGCTGATTTTCTATTTTCATTGAAAATGAAAACAGGAAATGATCAAACCAAACAGGCCGACTATTTTTTAACAAAAAATAAAAGATGGACCAAATTGAAACATAAAATAACGTCCAGAGACCAAAAGTAATATATTTTGGCCTTGTATATATTTATTTTATTAGTTTAATTGTTATGCACTATTAGTGTAAATATTTTTACAATGTCAACCAATCAGAATTCATGTATGAGTGAGTATTAAAGTAGTTAAGATACGAGTCAAACATTTTAGCTGATGTGACAAGTTATGATTGGTTAATAGTGTGAAGAATCTTTACATTATCTTTATATATCAATTAAATCCTTATTTTTTTATCTTTTTTATATACATATATGATTCAAAAATTTATCAAAAGAATAAAAAGATATTAAATGATATCCCTATTTTAATGTTCAAAAAACAAGTTCCTTTACTCAAGTTGACATTTTTATCGAACATTTACTTATACTAGGTTCTTCGGACTTTGATCCTTCTCTCTCTTTTTCTCCATCATCTACTCATTCTCTCTCTATTCTGTCTGTCCTACCACTTGTTTTTTTTGCTACACAGCAAGGATTAGGGGTGAGAATAGGCTAGGCCGAGCTAGTATTAAATTGGAAACTAAAAATGATTTTGTTATGTCCTTATCCCATACACCTTAGCAATCTCCCCACCCAATGACGTTACTGTGAGTTCTTAAACATTGTGGAGAATCGTAAGGTTGAGAGGGTCGGGTTTGGCAAAGACGGTCCTACCCTTCAATTAACTATCGTCGATGATTGTCATGCCACCGTCATAGTCCCTAACGACCCACACCTCATTGACATTCTTGCCGTGAACGATGTCGATATCTCCGTCTCCAAGTGGGATTTCGATAACAGTTTGTTCAATTTCATCGGCAACTTGCTCTTCTCGTTCCTAGCTTTCGCGGGCTTATTATGGATCTTGATTTTTTTTATGCATTTGGTTGTTGAATTCTTCTAGGTTGTAATTTGGATGAACAAGATTAAACATTAGATGAACAAAAGATTGCCGTAAAACCCATTAGACATTTTAGTTTCAAAAATCAAACCAAACCAAATTAAACACAAAGGAGAATGGTAGTTCGACTCAAGGATTGTTTGTCCAAAATGACGTTGGTGTGTCCAGAGGAGGAAAGAGAATCAAATGTTCAGAGGAGGAAAAAGTATTGCATATAAGAGAAGAAGAAAGAAGAGAATTCACCTAAAATAGAGAAAGAGGGGTGTTGGAGATGGGTGAAACTGAAAGCATACAATCAAGCAATGATAGTTTGACGAATTTTATTAGAAATTCAGCTTACATTCTTGTTTAACATATGGAATGTGGAAACTAATATTTGTAATTTGATGAATTTTATTGTTAACCACACTTTTTCATATATAATTTTCTTACTAATTATTACAATGAAAATAAAAGCAATTATATCCATTAGTCCATCAATATGACACTACTAATCAATATGACTTACGTATTGGCTAATCAGCACAGCTGCAACAACCTCCCTTGTTTTGAATTCTTTGAATGCTTCCTCAATTTGTTTGACAATTGTTTCTCAAAAACAAAGCCAAGAGATAAAACATAAACAACTTACAATAAAACCACCAATGGTGCCCATTTCTAACTTGCAATGATGAGTAAAAATTGAAGTTACAGATAAAAATACCGGTTACAAGGACTTAAATATAATTGGAGAAAATGAAATAATTTACAAATTGGAAACTAAAAATGATTTTGTGATTTCCCTATCCCATACACCTGAACAATCCACTTCTGATCTCCCTGGCATTACAATGAGTTCTTAAACGTCGTGAAGAAGGGCAAGGTCGAGAGGGTAACATTCAACAAAGACGATTGTACCATTCCATATGCTATCATGCCACCTTCTTCGTCCCTAACAACCCATAACTCATTGACATTCTCGCCATGAACCGCGTCGATATCTTCGTCTTCGACGGCGATTGCGATAACATCATGTTCAATTTCAACAACAACTTGGTGTTCCCATTCTAGCTTTGCCGGCTTGTTATGGATCTTGATTTCTTCTGATTTGTTCGGTTGCTTATTTTTATTGTTGTAGTTTGGATGAACAAGATTAAACATTAGGTGAACAAAAGATTATCATGAAACCAATTAGATGTTGTAGTTTCATGAATCAAACCAAACCAAACACAAAGGAGAATGGTCGTTCAACGAGATGAATGTTTGTCCATTATGATGTTTGTGTGTCGGGAGGAGGAAAAGAGAAGCAATGTTCAACGGAGGATAAGAAATGCAGAAAATGCCATCCAGTAATAAGAGAAGAAGAAGAAAGAATTTTCTACAAACAGAGAAAGAGGGGTGTTGGAGATGCGTGAAGGTGAAGGTCAAAATTGATTAGAGGTTAAACTGAAAAATAATAATAATAATGGACATAATAAATAAGTTGTTACCCAGAACTCAATGTTCAGGTAACAACTTTTTCACCATTGGGTAGATTTAATTATGAAAACAATGGTCTAGAGATAAGGCACCACGGTGCACCATAAAACTCACCTTATTGTTGTGTTATACCATAACCTATGCTATTTATTACTTTTATTGAGATGTTGGAGAAAATTAAAACTCGTGAAAATTATTATTAGTATTTTAATTAGATACTCAACAGTTAGGTACCCAATCATTTTAATTTTTTATCTATATGAGTTGCTATTACCAACATGTGGTTGGTCTGAATGGTAACGAATTTGGACCCCTTAAGCAAATTATTAGGAGTTCGATCCATGACTGTTGTGTACGGAAAAAACCTGATTAAGAGAAGTCATCCCTTTAATATCGTCCTGGGATTAGTTTTTGTAATTGTGGGCTGGATACCTTGAGGAAAAAAAAAAAAAAGGAAGTTGCTATTGAAGCTTGTTAATCTGCTTTCCAATGCGGCACAGAAGATTTTATTCCTATCCTATACAAAACCACGACATCAGTAGTTTTAATCTCGTCACAAACATTGAATTCCTATGCTTTGCGGTCCAATTAGAATCTCTTCCAGTTTTAGGGTTTGGGGAAGTGCAAAAACAAATATTTACAAGGGTCAGTAAATATTTTACTGGTCAAATTATGAAACAGTTATGTTTTTTATTCAAATATCATTTAGTTTCATTAAGATTTCAATCAAATCGGGATAGTTATGGGAATGGATTCTTTTAATTGATTTTTTTTAAGTCATAAAAGTTATAAAAGAAATTTCACAAATATTCAATAAGTCTACTAAACGAAAGCACATTGTTCCTACCAAGATTGGGCCTCAACACTAGTAAAAGATTCATCACAAGTCTTCTCCCTGAGCTCAGCTCAAGACTTGGGGGACTCCTGTTCCTACCAAGATCGGACGAGACCCAATCTCGCGAAAGAGATAAGTAAACTTCGAAGGCCCATCCTAGATCTAACATCCACAATAAGGCCCAAATGTTGAAAGAGACTTGAGAAGCTCGAACCTGACATACAGCTTGGGACCCAACAGGAGGCTATCATCCCGGGCGACAAAGGTGACTAAAGGAAATCTGACTCTCTCACATCTCAGCCACCCTAGCATCTCGAGACAAAAGGAACTTCTAAAAGGCCCTCTCAAACAGTGACGAAATCCCACACGCCGGCATATCGCGCTAACGACCTGGGCTCCCACCCGACCTAACTAACCCATGCATTACATAACACCAAGAGATCTATATATGAAAGCATTGGGCTCATGACGAGGTAGAAGAGAATTAGGACAGACCATAGCTTTGAACATTGTAACCTGCATCATATTGTATTGTTCTGCTTGCACAAAACAGATACAATCAAGCAGTGACAGTTCGATGAATTTTATTAGAAATTGAACGTACATTCTTGTTCAACATATGGAATCTGCAAACCAATATCTGCAATTGGATGAATTTTATTGTTAACCACACCTTTTAATATCTAAGTTTTCTTACTAATTATTACAAAAAAGCAATTTTACCCATCTGTCCATCAAAAACGACACTACTAATCAATTTGTTACGAAGTTGCATTTGTTGAAGACAATGTGATTGCAGGAGATGAAATTGCTGCATTTGGCATTGCCAAACAACACTATGCTCTACTATGCCACAACATGCAAACTTCAATCAGAAAATAGCGAGTGATACAAGCACACATTTCATGCTAATATTTCATCCGAGTCAGTCATCAACATAAAATGTTCGCCCATCTTGAAGTTCTATGACAGGATTTTAAATTATCACCTGATGGCACAAGTCAACTTATTCAAGCTACATAGAATTCATACATTTTACGAAATGATCATTAACCGCGCACAATGTACAAAGAAAAACAATAAACATCAAAAAAGGCTGCAACTAAAAATGGGTAAATTTAGCGTCTCCCAGATGCCACTGATTCGGAAGAAAAGAGATACTTTACTCGTGAAAGAACTGAATCATGTGTAGGATCATAAGGATGGTCTTTAGAAGGGATTTCAAGTATTGCAGGAACGGGCTTGTCATAACTATCAACCAAAAACCTTATCATGTTTGCAACCTGCACGGTGAAAGAGAATGTAAAATCTTTTAATTTGTGGACAACATGCAGAAATAGGGGGTAGGGGGGAAATAGTGCGTCATAATCCAAGCTCACAAGCAAAAGTCAAATGAGAAAGAAGGCACCCAAAGCCCCAAACAACAAACGAAGAGCATGCAAAACTTTTTGAATCTCAGGTAGGACACCACAATGCTTAAATGAGCAAAAACAGAAGGACGCAAACTAACTATTAAGCCAAATTTGCAAAACCAGATTACTTGGCATTTTGGCAACATTTAAATCCACAGGATAACTTTAAAAAAGTGGGACAATTAATGAGTTAATGGCATTGATATTGCCACATTGGTCAGTCCAATAAAACCTCCTGTATTTGATAGCATTGTTCATTGAGCGATTGGTCATTCAAAACCCCGCTTGTAAGTTTCGGAACCTACTTTAGTGGATAAGAATAGATTCCTTCTAGGATTTCTCATAACAATAACTTTTATTACCACGCAGAACATTTGCTTAAACTGTAATAAGTAAGGGTAAGTTAATGGGCTTCAGGAAATAATAAGATCATGTTTCAGGCCCTAGGAAGTAGAATTAACAACTGAAGATAATGTTTACTCAATTAAGATGTAAGTGCACAGCAGCCACAACCATTTTTTATAGCCACGAAATATGACTTACATATTGGCTAATCAGCACAATTGCAACATCCTCCCTTGTTGTGAATTCTTTGAATGCATCCTCAATTTGTTTGACAGTTGTTTCTGAAAAACAAAGCCAATGGATAAAACATAAACTTACAATAAAATCAACTTGATTTCAACCAATCCTTTTTCCACTAAGTGGGGTCGGCAACATAGATCAAAAGATGCCATAATATACTATCGTGAATCATATCTATTGACAAACCATTTACATCTTCTCAATGGTTTCACCTATAGTTTTTTAGTCTCCCTCCATTAGAGTGTATCGTGCAGCTTAGCTCCTTGCTGACTAAGCAAGACAATTAAGGTTGTCAGGAACTGTTAAGAGTTTGTTAGAAGTGACAGCTGTGAGTAACAGCTTCACTCTCTGTATAAATAGCTTATACCAGTGTATAACATCATTTTAGCTCAGAATACAATTCAGCTTTCAGATCTAGAGAATTCTCTCACTTTCTCTACCTGTAATACCCTCTACTTCTAACTATTTGGTTGTTCTTCATCTGATCTACTCTTCCTGCTAGGGCTTTTATAGGTCTTTTCCACACATACCCAAACCACCTAAGGCAAGATCCTGCCATCTTTTTTACAATAGGTGTTACATCAACTTTCTCTTTGATGCATTCATAGACATGAATCGATCATAAAATAAGTGGGAAAACTAATTCTTCTAAAGTTAGACACTATATGAGGACAAAAAAAAAGTTGATGCTACCTTGTAGATCTTTAGTAACCCAAGTACTACTTGAGATTTTACTCCTGATCAACCTCATAGTCTCTAGGATATCTACTAATAACCCGAGAGAAGGAAATAAAAATAACCCATGCACAAAAAAATCAACAAAATTATGATATGCAAAATTCTTAGAAGTCTCTAGGCCTATGAAATGTATTCTCTAACTTTTATCATGTACCTAATAAGGAACAAGGACTTTATAAGAACATGGACATATTTTTTATTGGGTATCTACCACAATCCGGACAGTAGCTAAACAGGCAGGAAGGCACTTCATGATGTACAACATTGTAGTTTAGGGCAGTTTGATACCACCCATGCATACGGAACAGTGAGTAAAATAGAGTTCAGTGTCATACTTGAATCGACAATGAGGTAATTTGTCTTCCTACGTAAGTCAACATTTCCCACTCCAGCCAACAGAAACCCAACTACTGTATCCTGTGTAAATTAAAGTAATCATATAAGCCTTCCAGATGTTTTAATTATTAAGATCTGAAAGAATAACAATCAAGAAAAAATCAAATCTATAGTGGAACAGGGAACTGATGCAGGCAGCATTAAAATTAAAAAAAAATGAGCTTAAAGAATAAAATATCTTGCTACAGATCTAAGTAGCCAATCCCGGATAGCGGCGTATAGCAGCCAACTCCAAAAACGCTATAGCGGGATGGCTGTTATACCGAAGATTAGGGAAATAATATAAATAATTTATACTACACACATATCAATGCTCAAAAATAAAAAATTTAGCCAAAATTAAAAGCATGCTCATCATTAATAATCAACAGCCACAGTATAGAATACAGACACACAATCACCATCAATCTAAGGCATAACAAACCAGTTAATCAAGGAAGATGATGCAAAAAAGGCGGTGGCCTGTGAAGTACACAGCAACCAGAAAAAGAAAGAACAAGAAAGTTTAAATACAGAAGAATGAAGTAAAAAGCAATGGCGGGCTGCAAAGTACACAGCAAGGAAGCAACAAGATAAAGAAGAGGGAGTTCAAAAACAGAGCAGAGCACAGTGCTGCAAACAAGGGGCTGTGAAGAGCACTCAGAACACCAGAGTTGCCAGAATACAACTGGGTCGCCGGAAAATGACCAAGTTTGGCACGAAAAATGGCGGGCTTCCGGAATATTAAGCTTCGGTTTTGTGGAGGCTGGGGAGCACAAAACAGAGGGTAGGAAAAAGGGTAGAAGAAGATGGGTTTGTAACCCTAAATGAGTCTTGACTAAAAAAAGGTAGGAAATGACTAAAATACCCTAATAAAAGGTAGGAAATAACTAAAATGTCATCAAAAAATGTGAAACAACTAAGCGTGTGTTTGTTTCAGCGGTAGGGAATCACGTTGGCCCTAGAAATCACGTTGAAAATGACATTTGTGTAATTTTTCACAAAAAAACGTGAACACTGCCGTAGGCAGCTTCCACGTCGCGTCCAAGAGGACGTGGAAACAAACACATACTATAAAAGAGAACAAAAATGGGGATATCGCCCTCACATCAGATTTGTCCGCAAATCGCAGCGATAGCAGCCGCGATTCGCCACTCCACCAAAATGCGACACGACGAGGTATGCAACGCGCGACACGACGCGACATGCCGGTGCGATAGCGGCGTTATAGTGCACTAATGACTACAGAGCTACAAGTCTTACTAGATTATATTTGGTTTGGGTTATTAAGATTATAATATTTTTTAATTCATACTATTTTTTCACATCATTTGTCAATGTCATAAACTGTTGTTGTTTTTTCAGCCATAGGGATATTTCAGTACTTTGCTGTTAGGGCAGTAAAGTCAGGTATTTAGTTGTATCAATGTATGGGTTTTATGTCAGTTGGTGTATCAATTTTTTCTCTATTTTGGGGTTTCGTATATGTTATTAGTGGCTGGATATTTAACTTAGGCAGGGGTTATTTAACCAGAAGTTTAGGACTACTTGCTCCTAAGTTTTGATAAGTCATATAATCCTATTTAGTTGATGCGTTCAGCTATCAAAATATCAATAAATAATCAGTTTATGAGTTATTGCACCAAATTGCTCTCTTCTTGATGTGATGCCCAAGGGACCTAGGTGTGTCACCTGGGTTACTTTCTTCTTTTCCAATAATTTCTAAATCTTTTTCTTCAATTTTATCAGGTGAGAGATCTAATTTCTTTGGACAACATCGTTATAATTTTTTTTTCCAAAACCTAGTAATTCTTGCTTCAATCTACCCAAGGAACTGTCAAATCATAACAGACAAATTAGCAGCTATAACTAACAGCACCCAACTGTCACCAACTTGACCCCTTAACCCATCTTATGCCTTCCAAACAAGCTGAGCCTTGCCCTCATATATCCTCAAGAACCTTTCAGTCCATCAATTTTCTAACCCCTGAGCCTGAACCATTCAAGAAACACTCAGCTTAACCTATAAAATCCTAAGCATTTTCCTGCTCTATTCCAGGAACACATATGGATCCTAATTATATATCATTTGCTTTAACCGTATATTTTAGAGAAAATGATCACATGGCACAAGACAACTTTTATGTTTCACAAAATAATAAACAATCTTATCTCATGAAGAAAAAAACAGAATAATTCAAGTAAACATGCTCAATTTTCTGAGTTACAAATTGAAGTAGAGGTAGAGAATTGTGAATATCAAAGATAATTGCCTCAATAACTATTTCAACCTTCACAAGCTGAAATTTTAAATGTGTCAAGGAAAATCTAAAGGGCATACCTCATCCGCAATCATGGCAATAAGCGCCGAATTGTTTGTAGGAATTTGAGCTCTGTTCGCCATTTGGTATGACTGAATATGATAAACAAGGGAAACAAAAGATGGAGACATTGTTAACTAACAGTAGGTATTAGACATTGAATAGTATTGAACAATAAAATGCAATTCATTCCATAAACATGTGATACACCATCATATCATATTACCCATTCATAACCCTGAGTCAATCCATTATCCCTTAAAATTGAGGGTGAAACTTTGAAGACAATGTGTTTTTCATATAAAAAATTTTTTACCGATTTTTCATGGATAGTCCCCAACTTGAAATTTTCAATTCTAAGTCAATCTTAGTGCTTAGAATAAGCAACACCTACAGATCTTAGAGCCTTAACATGTGACCGATTAAACTTACGATCCCTTACTACTTGTCATTTCTACCAATCAAAACAAAAGCAGCAACAACATTAGGATCCACGAATTGAGAAATGAAATGCAAATTGGAAGACGTATTCAACAATTCAACAATTTGGCCGCTGTTTATAGTGATCAATGAATTATGCATCGTTGAAATTCATTATAAGAGGATCGAAGTAAGCAGCATCGGAATAATTAAAACTCAAATTTCACAGGTCGGATCAAAGGAGAAGTTGAACGAACCAGATCGGAAGGCCGGCAATGGGGATAGCGGAGAAATTAAGAGGCTTACGGCAGAGAGCGGCCGACGGCAATTGTTGGTGGATGACGACGGAGGTAGGAAGGAGTCTGGAGTGGTTTGCGGCAACAATTATCAGCGCTGTTCGTTACGTGTTCCGAGTTACATATATAATCACAACAGTTCTCGTTTTAAAAATTGGACAAAAAATAGGATTTAATTGGTATGATATAAAAATTAAAAAATGAGGAGGGATTCTCATAAGCAGATATTCATTATTAAAGTTTTGGAATAATAAATATAAAGAAGGATTACATATATGTGTATGATCCACATTTATTTAAAAAAACTTTAGAAATTGACAAAAATGAAGAGAAAAAAATGAAGAGGATCTTTTTCATAAAAAATTATTTTGATTCCTTATCTTATTTTTTTGTTTCAGTTTGATCCTATAAGTTTAAAAAGTTTTAATTTAATCCCTTATTGTATCTCAATTATAGCAAATTAGTCATTTTCATCAAAATATTGTCAAAAACAGGAAAATGTAGCGCGAAACTGAAAAACTTTTCCCCTCTCTTCCCCCTCTCTCTATAAATTAAATCATGCTCCTAATTTGTTACCAAAGAAAAAGAAATTCAACTCCTATTTATAAATTCGGCTCCAAATTAGAAATTCGGCTAAAAAAACACCTCTAAAAATTCACTAAAACCTCTACAAAAAACATAGATTCGCGCCATGTCTTATCAGATTTTCTAGACATGCCACCTCTCTGTCGAGGCAATAAGTAATTAGATTCATTGTTATCTTCTCCATTGCCATGAGCTTCTTCAACCTTTTCATTATCCAAAGAAGAAGCCACCACTATGTTATTCATGATGCAATCATTAGCAACATCCTTGGTATCTTTTTCCATCAACAACACATGCACACAAAATTCAACCAAAAGACTTTAGATCAATATTATTGGGACTTGAAACAAACCCATTTGACCCATTTAACTAGAATCATGTTCAACTTCCAAAATCTCCAAAAATATAACAACTTTGGATTGGTGGAAAACACAACCAAGATTTCAATGGTTTCTCGATCACTATGGACCCATCAACTCACACAGAGAACCACCTGTGTGAGAAGAGAATCCTAGTCTCCAAAATCCGGATCCCGATGTGCGTGCGAAGGTTACATTTCTCGTTCACACGGGGCGATGGTGGCGCACCAGGTTCGCATGATAGGCAAAGATCGGAAACGTCGTTATGCACGTGGTGGGTACATATATGGTTCGCGTGGTGCCTCTGGTTTGTGGTTGGGTGCTGCTCGCGATGGCTGCAGTAGTTGCGGCGCGATGGGGTTGCGTGGTACAAAGGTTGTGACATCAACTAAGGGGAAAAGAGAGAAGGAAGAGGGGGAGAGATAAGAGAGAGGAAGAGAGAGAGTGGGAACCCGATTTATGGAAAGCTTTTCCAGATTCCAACGTGTTTTTTTCATTTTCTGACGAGTTTTTCCCGATTGTGGACACTAACGGTGGAAATCTAACACTCTTAATGTAAATCTAACGGAAATGACTAACTTGTTATAACTGAAACACAATAAGGGGTTAAATCGGAACCTTTTAAACTTAAAGGACCTAAATGAAACTAAAAAATTATAAGAGACCAAAGAGTATTTTAGTCTATAAAATTTTTTTATACTATTAATCAATCATAAATTACTGTATTTGTTGAAAATGTTTTATTCATATCATAATTATCTTGAAATTAAATCTTAATCATATAATTATGTCTGAATGTCAATATTAAAAGTTATTTGGTGATTATATCACCACATAAATAAATCATGTTAAATTCTCTTTTAATCTTAATTATTCTCATTTTTCATATCATTTATCTAATTAACTCCCCGTGTTCATATGTAGTTTATAGCTTTCTACAACCTATTTCTCTCATCTTTCCAACTTTTTATAAAGTTAATTATTCTTTTAGTGTATATATTTTTTCATTTTTTTTAAATTTAGTTTAGCTTTACAGCTTTTGTTTTAAATCAGCCTAATGTACTTATGAATATTTTTAAAATTAATTGTCAATTTTCGTTATAACAAATAAGATATTCAATTTAGTTAAATCTAACTAAATAGGCTAAAATACTTCTTGTGATCCTCTGACTTATTTTAAGGTTCTAAGTCGATCCTCACTCTTCTAAGAGTAACTCTAATGGGAGTTGCTTAAGAGGTTCTTCAAATTAAGGAAAATTTCTTATTCTTATTGGTTGCATCATTGGACCAAACTGATGCGGATGCTACATGTAAGGACAGTTACATATAGAAGCAAGTGATTATTATAAAAGAACCACCAATAACAAAAAGAGAGAAAAATATAAATGAGTTAATATTTTAAATAAAAACAAAAAAAAATGTAAATAAAGACGTGAGTAACTTGTGAGACCCATTTGGTGAACTTTTAAGCGTTTGCATCATTGGAGTGTAGAGTTGTTTAAAGTAGTATAAAGTAAAAAGTGATGATGTGATATGATAAGACCCATAAAAAAAGGAATTAAGTGACTCAAATGAGTTACACTATTGGAGATGCTTTAAGTAATAGATGTTCTGTTGTGATCCTCTAAGCTAAGAACGTTAAACAACATCAGTCCTGAGCATTCTTTCCCAATCTTTATTGATTTTGTAGTTGTTATAGACTTTTTAGTGATCATGGAGATATTCTTCTATTTATTCATTTTCCGTGTTCTATGGAAATGGTTTTATGTTTGGAGACAAAGAGGAAGGAGAAAGGAGAAATAATGATTGTGGGGTGAAGAGAGAGAAAAGGAATAACATTCCGGTGAGTTTCTAGCCACTAACAACTAGAATTTAACACTTTTATAACATATTTAACGCCACAGACTAATGTTGATTACCATTCTTAACTTAGATGCCAAAACGAATCGTTTATAACTTAGAGGATTAACTTGAAGCCTGAAAATAAGTTAGAGGCAGGGATGACAATTTGGATCCTACCCGCTGAATATCCGCAAAAAATACTCATGATGGGTATGATAAATACCTGCTTTATGGGTACGAGTACAGGTCTGGGTAATTATCCACAAACAGTAGAGGGTATGGGTGCGGTTACTGGTACTTTAGTATCCATCCCGCCCCACACCCGCATATATATATATATATATATATATATACATATATATATACATACATACATATAATTATAATTATATATCAAATTTTAAAAATAAAACTAATGTAACCTAATTTTGTTAACTATTTTTTCCTTTTAGACTTAATCACCTAAGCACTAAGCAGCCGCTGAGCACCCCGCCACCACTCTAGCATCTTCATTTTTCAACCTCCAGAATCTCATCTCTTCTCCACATCTCCCAGCACTTCACGATCTCTATTCCCCTCTTATTTATTTTTTTCCTTACTCCTTCATCACACCTCCTCACAAACCGAGAAATCCCTCTTCTCACATTATCCCCTCTCTTCAATTTCTCCCACCACCGTAACACCTGCACACACAAGCACAAATTGTTCTTTTATTTTATCTCTTCTGCACTGCATTCCCTCAGCAGATACGTTTAGTTTTTCCTTCTATTTTTATTTGTTATTTTTTTAGTTTTTATGCCTTCTCTTTCAATTCTTGTGTGCTTGTGGTTGGAATCTTCAATTCTTCGGGATGTTGCTTCTGAATTGGGAATTAGGTTTTCTTTGTGATTTTGAAAATTGGGGTTAATTTTTGTGGAATTGGGTTTTCTTGGTACATGTGTCTTTTGTTTTTATTTTTATTTTTATAGATTTTGGACAACATCCGCTCAGGATTTATAAGTTCATGAATTTCTTGTTTTAGATGTTTATTATGATATTTTGAATGTTTTTGGATGTTTAATACTTTGGATGTTTTAGAGCAAGTTACATAAGCTCAGAACAATATTTTGGATGTTTTTATTTAGTTTAATATTTTGATTTGTAATGTTTCACAAGTAGATTTGAAAAATATTTGGATGACTTGAGTTATGATGTTCTTTGTGTTATTTTTTTTGTTTTTTCTTAGTTAAAGTGCGGGTAATGGAGGCGGGTATGGGCACTTAGGTACCCAGAGGGTACGGGTAAAGATACTTAAGTTGCTACCCACGTAGGTACGAGTCTGGGTATAGGTAATTTTTTCAAACGCGGGTATGGGGACGAGTACTGTAGTACCCTACGCAGACCTTACCCATTGCCATCCCCAGTTAGAGGACCAAAAGAATAAAAATGAGAGAGAAAATAGAGAAAATTGCATATATTTTTTGTATAGAGGGAAACCACCATTTTGTAGTTTGAGTGAAGGCTTTTTAAAAAAAGGAATGAAGATTTTGATGGAGTGGGGTGGGGATGAGGGAGGCGATAAAACTCCTCTAAAATATTGTCTCTAGAGTGAGTAAGTAAAAGTGTATTTAACCTTGATATGTTAAAGTATCTAAAGATCTTAAACTATCAAATGATTCAAGAATGATTATATCTTTACTTGCTAACTTTAGATACAATCTCACTTTAAATTAGTCTTTTCCGAAGAAGGGTAGAAATGGTGGTGGTGGTGGTGGTGGTAGTGGGGAGGGATAAGGATGGGGGTGGGGTGCCCACCGCGGTGGCGACAATGTACCAATCAAGGATATGTTTGATTTCGATTATGATAAAAAAAAAAAGCTTTTCAATTCACTTTTTCACCAAATCTTACCAAGCCCTAAAATGACATTGATGGTGGAAATAACATGACTTTAACGCGATGTTTGGTCAGCGGCAATGAAGGGGAGGGATTTTTTTAAATATTTGTTGTTTGGTTCAACTTTTTGGAGGGAAAAGAAGGGGAGCAAAATTCCTCCTGATTGGGGGATTTGGAGGAGAGAGAAAGGGGATTTAAAATATTTTAAATAGTTGGACTAAAATATCCTTATTGATATTTTGAAATATAAAATTGCCCTTACTTCATTTCATTCCATAGAAAGGATGAGGCACATAGAAAACTAACTTCACTTATTTAAGGTGATTGATAAACTTTGGTGTATCTACAACTTTACCACTTAGAATGTGTTTCTGGAAAAAAATAGATTATACTGATAATCGATTATATATATAATCGATTATTATGATAATCGATTATAATCAGAATATGTTTTTTTTGGATATATTTACTGAAAAATAATTTTAAGATAATCTATTTCATTTGGGTGATGCAAAATAATAACTTTTACATTGTAAATTACAAAAAAGTGTATGGAGTTATTTATATAATTTAATAATATTTGTTTGGAAGTTAGTTTTGTAGGAACAAATAAGAAAGAGAGTTTTGAGAATGAAAAATAATCAAATCACATCAATCTTAAGATAAAACAAATTCCATGACATAAAATAATTATTTTTACTCAAAAAAATGTTTTTTTTATAAATTTAATCTACAGACACAAACAAATAAAAATACTTATAAAATATCTTTTTTTTTTTTTTTTCAAAGAGTAACTGAAAGTTTAATAATCAAACTTTTTTCTCAACATGTTCTTAATATATGGAAAGGAGAGTAGAATACACGTTTGTTAATTATTGCATCCCTGAGCCCACTTTCGTGAATTGGAGGGCATAACAATTAGAAATTGTTTGCAAGATTGCTTTTAAATGATACAACATCCTATAAAATTAAAGTGTTTTGAAAATCTCTCCGCTCGCTCGTAAATAAAATAAGAAAAGAGTTATTTTTCCTTTAACAAAATAGGCAATTAAAATTTCCTTCCATCATTCCTCACCTCACGATTAAAATTCCTCTCCATCCCCTCCCTCTATTCAACCAATCAGACCCTGAACGAAAATAACGTGACTTTAGATGGGAAATATTTAAATAAAAGCACCTAATCAGCCGCACCTACCCCGATTCAAATTTGACTTTTAAACCCCCAAACTCAACCACCCTTACTTCTTCTATCCAAGACCAAAACAAACATCGTTCTCTTCACCCACTTCGCTCTTCCATAAACCCTAATTCCACCACCACCACCACCACCATGACTTCCACCTTGGCCACTGCTTCATCCTCCATCTTCTCCTTCAACTCCAACCCCAACTCCTCAAACACACTTTCCCCACCCACTCTCCGTTTCCCACCTCCAATTCGCCACCGTCCCACCCCTCGAATCACCGTCAGGGCCCACTCTTCCAACAACGCTCCCACCCACCCCATTCTCCACAACCTCAAATCCCTCGCCGGAGCAGCAATCTTCGCCGCCGCCGTTACCGTCAAATTCTCCACCCTCCCCGCCAGAGCCGAACCTCCGGCCACAATCACCGAACAGCCCGAGCTCCTTGAACAAAATGACAGCAACCGCGATGCGACGGCCTCGCCTCTGTCGGAATTTCTGGAAACGAATGAGGAATCCGTCGGGGCCCTCAAGTCCCTGTTGCAGCAGAAGCTCGAGCTCCGCGAGGACGAGGAGGCGTTGAAGATACTGAAGCAACTGGTCGAGGCGCAACCGGAGGTAACCGATTGGAAATTCCTCATGGCTAGGTTGTTCAATGAAATGGGTGATTCTGAAAATGCGCGCAATGTGTATGAGGAAATTCTAGCTGCCAATCCGTTAATGTTTGAGGCATTGTTCGAGAATGCGTTGCTAATGGACCGTAGTGGCCAAGGTTAGCATAAGTTAAAAAAAGTTTGTTAAATTAGATTGCTGAGTTAACATGTGGATTAATAGTTAAGGTTAGAGTTAGCAACGAGTTAATTAGATTAGTTTGTTGAGTTAGTATGTCACTTACTACTTACTAGTTAGTTAAGTTAAAAGTTAATTAAATTAGTTTGCTGAGTCAACATGTTCATTAGTATTTAAGGTTAGTGTTAGGGCAGTTCAGTACACGAGACTCCAACCCGTTAGGGTCTGAGGAGGGTATCTCGCAAGCGGAGAGAGTGTTTTCAAGATTCGAACTCGTGCCCCCCATATCACAAGGCAGCAATTTTACCGTTGCGTTAGGGCTCACCCTCTATTTAAGGTTAGTGTTGAGCTAGCATGTTGGTCTTACTAGTTAGTTAAGTTAGTTTGCTGAGCCTGAGTCAACATGTTTATTAGTGTTAGTGATGAAGTTAATTAGATTAGCTTGTTGAGTTGGCATGTCGGTTACTACTTACTACTACTAGTTAGGTGCTCTCTGTTGATGCTAGTGTTAGTTAGAAGTTAGTTAGATTAATTTGCTAGACTCTTTAGTAGTTAGTTATATAAGCCGCGTAATTGGCTTGTTATATAGGTGTTATTACCATTAAGTAAATTTTCCTTTCTCATTTCCGCTTTCTCTTAATAGTTAATTCTCAATCCGGCTCTTGCCATGTTTCTCAACAGGGGAGGCAGTGATTAAGAGGCTGGAAGAGGCTTTGAGGGTTGCGAAGGAGAACAACAAGCCAAAGGAAGTGAGGGATGTGAGGTTGATAATGGCGCAGATACAGTTCTTGCAGAAGAATGTGGATGAAGCTTTGGGTATTTATCAAGAGTTGACCAAGGAGGATCCTGGTGATTTCAGGCCTTATTTTTGTAGGGGCATGATTTATAGTTTGCTTGATAAGAATGCTGAGGCCAAAGAGCAGTTTGCAAAGTACAGGGAGTTGTCACCAAAGAAGTTTGAGGTTGATGGGTACTTGAGGACTCCTTTGTCAAGGATGAAATTGTTTGGCACGGATGAGAGCTGAAAGGAAAATTGAGGTCTTTTGGCATTGGAATAGGGATAGATGGATTCAACCACAAGGTTTTGCTGTCTAATCTTTTTAGGTGATTCTTCTCCCTACCTGCACCTGAGTTAAATTCTACTACTTTCAGCACTCTGAAATGATGGGTGGGTGTCGAACTTATTTATATGTTTAGTTAAAATGACAGTGAAATAAGGATGACAGTTGAGTTCTACTCAACTCCACTACACTTTTGTTAAACCTTGGCACTGGTAGTAGCGTTTGAGGATGACCTTTGACCTTCATTTGTATGAGTAGTTCCCATGTAATAAAGGGCTTATTCCTTGCCAAACAGTGTTGAGTAAACCTTTATTCCAATGGAATTCTTTTTTTGCATGCTTATTTGTGTAAATGTTGAATTTTGTTAAGCCAGTAGCACTTATCAAGTCAACTGCATCATCACTTTGCTGATTTATCATTACTGCATCTCCCCCTTCCCCATCTGATCATGTGCAAAATACCCGTGATTGTTTTTGTATATTTGTGGAGATATAGAAAAGTTTTTCCAACCTATCCAATCTGAAGTTTATATCTAAATGGCTGGAAAAAGGAAAAAGTAGTAAAAGAACATCCGATTTACCAACTGAACTCAGTATTTTCATGAGTTCTCTGATACTTTTTTTTACGGAAAAAAAAATTAAGGCAAAGTTCTCTTTGATACTTGAAAACTAATATATAGGGTTTCAAAATTAAGGCAAAGTTTAAGTTTGAGTTTTAGAACTTAATAAAAATTATATTTTTTCCATATAGATTTTTTATTATGGAGTTTTTGTGAAAAGTAATGTATGTATACTTTTTTGCCATAAGATAATTTTTATAGCAACAATGCAGGTGCAATGTGCACCTCTTTGACTCACCAATAGGGACAAAAACATTTGCTAGGATTTTCCCTTTAACATTGTTTTTTTACTTAGTCAAAGGTTGTGTGTAAATTTTAGCGTCTGTATTTGTCAAAGGTTGTATCAATATTGTATTTGCAGTACTCATACAAAACAAACACTTATTAATATTGTATTATATTTGTATTTCATCCCCTCCATCGCATCCGTATTCCAGTTCCCTTCTCTAGATGCATTCATCTTCATCTTGAGCTGAAACCAAAGCTCCCCATTGTATATTGGAGGTCCCCGTTTTGCAATCTGATTACTGGATTGCTCCCTTCTACTGGGATCTGAAACTAGAGCTCTCCATTTCTTGAGCTGAACACTGGATTGCTCTCCTCTGTCGCGAGTGGTAATCGATGGTACCTATTTTGTGAGCTAAATGCTCCACAGTGTCGCTTTTGGAAATTAGAGGTCCCCTTACACTCGTTGTACTTGTACAATGGATTGCTTCCCACCGTTGTGAGGTGAACACCACTGGTTCCCGTTGATGCAATCTCCCCAATCACTATATTTTGCGGGTTTAGAGTTTGGCGGTTTAAACTTATGTGGAATATGTAGTGAAATGGAAAGATGGAGGGGATGAAATATTGGTGATAATAATTTTTGTGGCTTAGTTTAAACTTTTGTGGCTTTGTTGTATGATGGTTCTGTGGTGATAGCAGTCACAAAAGCTATTGCTATGACGTGTTGGGTGGTATGGAAAACAATTCTGGAATTTTTTTTGGGTTTAGATGTATTGGATTCATCACTTCATCTTTCCTATCCCTTTTCATTTTGGAAAATCCTTGTCGCCGCCTCATCAAACAACCACGGTTCAATCACTATGGGAATATGTGGCGGTGTAACCTACAATTTATGTGTAACAAAAAAAATGGGATAATAAAAAAAAGACACACGACCAACTTTGTGTATATACAAAAAACACAAAAAAAAAAAAAAAAATGAAAATATACGGGTATTGTACAATACAGTACAATAGTGCAAATCTAGATCAATTAGAATATAATACACATTTTGACTATACTTTGACCAGATGGAAATCATAGGTGTTAAACTGGACTATTTTCATTGGTCTACATAGATAATAACTTAGACGGCACCATATATTATATGTATCGAGTATATAAGAATGAGATGTATTAAACTGAGAAACTTCTTTCATGATCATGGCTATCTTGGACTAATCTTGTTAAAACGAACATGATAAACTCAATAGTTGTCCTGATTTGTTTTCATTAAAAATATTGTTTTATATTAATTTGTTGTTTGTAAAGAAAATTGCGTGTGCGCGTCACTAGCCTTGGAAGTGTTACCTTTATAATGTAATAATAAGAAAAATGAATTAAAATCAGAACAAATAATGACTCGTGGAATAATGACTCGTGGAACTTGTGTATGCTTATATGTAGTAAACTTGATCGACATACATTTTTTTAATCTCAGTGTGACATACACTTTTTTTTTTTTTACCAAGTGTGACATACACTTTGAACCTTGTGAATAAGTATAAAAAATAATTAACTATTGCTTCAAGGTCCAAGGTTATATGCATCTCACGCTAGATAATAGTGCCTTTGGTTTTTCTTTGGGTGATGTTAGGACTTAGAATCTTTTTGGCACGTTCTTTTTATGAGTTTATAACACACCAGAAAATAGTTCCGTTTGACAAACGTTTTTGTCACGAGTTTATCACGTTTTTTTCAGACGCTACTTGAAGTGACGTTTGAGCTTATAGCTTATAGCGTTTCATTTTTCTTTTCATTTTTATCCTTATTATCTTTATTTAATTCTACTTTTATTCTTTTCTCTCTCTTTTATGTAAAATCATTAATGAAGATGTCATTTCATGTCATTTTATATTTTTCAGCTAATTCAACCGCTAGTTTTACCAAACACATCCACAAAAATAAGCTAGTTTATCTGTTATCCGCTATCAGCTAACTTATCCGCTAACAACTAATTTTACTAAACAGGTTCTGACAAGATTAAAAGCAAATTTGTAGCCACTCAAAAATTTGCGTGATGACTATGATCTAATTATTGGTTTGGAGGTGTTACTGGGGAAAAAAAGAAATTTGGTTTGGAAGTGGCTGTACGTGGATAAAGGGATATGCGAGTTTTACCCCTAAATTCTTGAGTGCCGGAATTAGTGTGGTATCAAGAAATGGAGATCCTTTCCATTTTGTTATCTCCATACTTGCATTGTATGTGCTAGTGTACCATCTATCTGACTTTAGATCTATTCCATTTAGGGATAAATGACAATCTCCATTTAGAAGAGCACAAATAAAGATTTATATCGGATCAAAAAAAAAAAGAAAGATTTATATTTTAAACCTTTTTTTTAAAAACAAAATTAAATCATTAAAAAAAATATATGTCTATCTTTCACCTAAATGAAAGAAAAATGGAGAGGATCTCCATTTCATTTGTAGGCCTCCCTTTTGGTGCATAATGCATTGTTGTCTTTTCTTTTTTGTCTTTGGCTTTTTTGTAAATTTTATTATTTTTATCTTTACTTATTATTATTCTGAAAAGAGCAATAAGTCTTGAGCCCAAATTAGACCTTAGCTCTTAGAAGACTCAAAGCCAAATTGGGCCAACAAGATAGACGATCTTCACTTTCAAATTATTTATTATTTATATTTATTACTAGATGATAGATCAGTGCGATGAAGGGATGAAAGCCGTATAATCTATCTATTTTTATTTATTTATTTATAATCTATTAAACCCAGCATAATTTTTGCCACCTCCCATATGAAAATCATCCTACATGGCTTACTGAATGCTCTCTACGTTCAGGGTAGCACAAATGCCACTCTACCTTGCTGTATGCGTTGCAATGTGTGTTTAGAATAGAAACATAAATAAATTCCTCTCTGGGTTTTCACCCTCAGTTCAGCCTCTCCATTCGGAACGCAAAGCCAAGCCCGCTGTCTCTGCTCAGAGACTCAGACCCATTTCTTTTCTGTCATTTGCTTTGTGTTTTGTTTGAAAAGCCTACCAAGGAAGAAGCTCTGTTTTCCTTTTTGTCCTTTGTTCTCATCTTTTTCCTTTCTCAGATTTGTTACTAGCTTTTTCTGTATTTTTCTTCATTGTTACAAGTTACAACCTTTTGTTCCGATGGTGGTGGAAGACATGAGTAAGGAAGAACTTTTGAAGATACAGGTACTCAAATTTATTTGTGATGATAGAAAAGGGAAAGCATTTACAAGCTTAGCTCTTTGAGATTTTTTATTTTTTTAATTATGTCATGCAGTGTGTATTTTTAAAAAATATTGGAAACCTATATGCCCATAAAGTGCACGGACGCTCCAACTAAACTGTATGAAGTTTTATAGAGCATTGGCATTGTTGTAAAGAGGCAATTGTTTGTTGCATTTCAGTCAAGAAAAACCGATTTAATGAATAAATGAAAATGTTGGCATTTGACAGAAATCACACCCTTTTCCTTCTACAGTGTTTTTGTAGAAACTCTTTCCTACGAAAGAGAAGTGAATGTTAACAATTTGTTTTAAATATGGTAGACCAGTGTGTATTACGAATTTCATTCCTGTATTGGATGAAATGATTTCATATTCTTATTGGAGCCTGTGCCCTTCTCCTGACCAAAAAGAAAGATAGCTTGGAATAATTGGGGTCATCTCAGCTTTCAAGATTGTGCCAAGAAATATTACCCTAAAGATAGTTAAACTTTGATTTTAGCCATTCCAAAATACTCAGTGGATGAACTCAGTTACCCAGGTATTGGTGTAGTCATCAGTGATGGATATTATGAGTAGATATTGGCAGATTTAGCTTTGTCCATTACTTAGATTAGACGGTAGCAAATATGTTTGTGAACGTAATTCTTTAATCTTTGTTTGAATAATCTACTTTTGTGAAAGATACAAGATTGATTTTATATCTAATATGTCTCTTCATATAAGAATTATTTGATTTGTAGGGGGCAATACACAAGTTAACCTTAGATTTAAGTATATGAACAATTACTTAACAGAATAATTACTTAGTTATTATAAGTAGTACTTTGCTCATAAGCACAACCAATGTGGTATCTATGAACCAATGGTATCTCTTATTATAATTGAGTTTAGGATATTGTTTGTATATTATGAACCAAACTGTTAGGCCCAATGGAATTAGTTAGTTAGATGGATGGTTAGTAGATTTAGTATAGTCAGTTAGATAAATACGAGGGAAAGGTAGTAGAAAGGCATCTAGAGAATTGTAGAGTGTGTGAAAGGGGAAAGCTTTTGTCAAGGGGAAATCCTTGGAGGAGAAATTCTCTCCTTGATTAGGTGCTATTCAATAAAATTGTTCTTTTCTTTTCTTTGTTTCCATTCATTTCTCAACTCTCATTTTTGGGTTCTAACACAAATATAGCATTGAATGCTTCATGTTTGTTTCTGTAACTTTCTTTTCCGTTCTGCAGAACATGAGGTATTTGAGAAATTTATTCTTTATGCGCAATGCCTAATTCCATGTCAATCTACTACAAGTAATTTATTGAGGAGCACATTAAATCTGAAACAATGTTTGCAAATATGGTTGGTGTTGTGGTGATATCACTGCTTAATGCACCATATTCTAGCCTGGATATTGATGACAACACAGGTTAGTGTGGTATAAACACTTTTTTTTGTGAAACTTTTTCTCAGGTAACTAAGGCAGAGCAGTCATTTAAAATGTTACATAATTTCGATCGTGATGTTGGTGCTCATATTCTTGCTTGTGCCTAGACATGTGATGTTTTTAGAATATATGGGTGGGTGTGTCAAATATCATGTTTTGCACTAAACTTTAGGTAGTGTCAAATATCATGGGTTGGCTGTTTATGACCAGCACTGTGTATGGTAGCCTGTCTTTTTTTTTTTTTTTTTTAGGGAAGCAATGATTTATTATATTCATTGTTTTATTTTGGCTTTTCTTTCAAACATTAGTTGTTCTTGCTGGGAACGATAAGTTTTTTTTTACTAGAGTGACTTTACATTCTTTAGAGGCACAATATGTTATACTCTCTTAGCCATCACAATTTTTCATTCCAGTCGCTGAATCTTAGTAAACAAAATTCACCTTAACCTAACAGTTTTGAAAGAAATAAATAATAAGAAAAAAGAAAGATGACGAAATACATCTTTAGACTCCATCACAATTTTTCATTGCAGATGCAGACTATTCTGTTCCTTTTGTCAATGAGTCTTGATATTTTTTCCTTCACTTGGTAGAATAGAAAATTTCTTTATTAATATACTTCCATTTTTCTTGGTAACTTCTCTATGACCTTTGGTATCATCTTTTTGTTGCTTCTCTTGGCAGGGATATGACATTAGATTTGTGAGGAGATTCAGAAGCACAAAGTCATACATTTTATAGTCAAATTTATGGAGGCAAGAAGTTTGTTGACCCTATTACTTGGATTTGCTTTTCATTTTGTTGAGTACTGGGATTCTTGGGTTCTGCATTAGAAATTATGTCTTTTATTAAGCTTAGAGAGCCCAACCGAAAAAGGTATTGTAGCTTCGAATAGATTTCATTCTACGTTGTCAAAGTGCTTCTTCATTGTGCTGGATAATTAATTGCCCTTTGTAGCCAATTATGACAAGATTCTCCCTTAAATGATAGTTACCCTTTGCATTAGCCACCCAAAAGTGACTTCATCATGTGTATATTTGGTTGATGATTAGATAGAAGAATTTTTTGGGCTTGTGGATTATTGATGTATGCATTATTGATGTTAAAACTATTGTTAAAACATCAACTTTTTTTTTCATTTGTTTGAGCATGTGTCTCGGTTTATTTTCCTGTATTGATATTGGTAATGCAACTATAATTTATACCTTTGTTCAATATATATTGGTTGACTTTGGACTATGGTAGTATCTTCTTCTCATATATATTCTCATTCGGACTTCATGTACTGCTCTATTGTTTTTTATGTTGGATAAGTGTGTATTTTGCATAGAGTTTTCATTCCATTTACTGAATTTAAATTTCAAATTCTATATGTATAGTTAATGATTATATTTAAGTATTTTGCGTTGCACGGTTGCAATTTTTCAGTGGAGATGTGATAAGGGTTGTAACTTGTAAGCAGGTTGTTATACTTATCCCAGGGGAGCTTCCACGCGAATTCTTCTATTGCCATGAGCTTTATGTGAATTCTGCTACTGCCCAGTTGGTGTTTCTACTTGCATCTTAGGTAGATGTTATGTTTCCTGTTTGGCAGCATCATGATCAATTAGCTGTGCTTGTTAGCTTACCGACTATACTGTACAGGGATGCCTCTGAGTTAGTTTTTATGGGCTACTCTTTTGATATTTTATATACGGGTTAGAGTACCATTTGTATTTTATTCAAAATACTACTTTTGTTTATATAAAAAATCATAATAATTGAGAGAGTAAAGTATCACTTGCTGCCTATGAATCCTCTGCATTAAGCGACAAAAGTTCATCGCTCATAATAACCGATGTCTCTTCCAAAGATGCTATATTTAAAGCACATGTTTAATTTCTCTCTCTCCATATGTTGATTGCTTTCTGTTGAAATAGAGACACTTTCTATGTCATTCTAAGTTTGTGTTATGTTAATTCTATTACTTATATGGTTTTTACAAAACACCTTAAATTTAAATATACAATTCACTAATATGTTCTTTTTTTAAAATATTTTATAGGTGACCATAGTTTTTATTCCTCTGAAAAACTAAAACTGATGATGAGGTGAAGTGAATTTTCCCTTACAATAAAATATGTTATTCTTAGGGAGCAGATGGCACTACAGCAGGCACAAAGAAAAATGAAGATTGCCCATTATGGAAGATCAAAGTCTGCAAAGTTTGAGGAGGAGAAGAGATGTAATTTTATCACAGCCAATTCAGGTAATTTGATAGTAAAACTTTTAATACAAATACATATTAATTTTGAACTTTGATTCTCAGTTAAATGGTGCTTTATTTGAAAATAGAATGTGTTAATCTCAATGTCACTTTTGATAAAAAGATCCTATTTATACTGCTTATTATATGAAGTATGAGGAGTTCCAGTTCATGATAACAAGTAAGCTTGGACTACTTTCTTTCTGTCACACACACAAGTCATGACACCAAACACAAATATACAGAGACAAATGACGACAACTGACAAGAACTCTATTCATTCAGGATGTTGTTTGAAACTTCTAATTTTATGCGGTGCTCAAGTTGCATCTGATTGGACCTCAACCTTGAAGAAACGCCTAGATTTCAGGTTGGATTTTGATAAAAGACCTTCATATGCATAATTGCACATGCATAATGCACCTGCGCATACATAATTTTGTCCTTCAAAAGAAGGAAACTAATAATTTTCAATCATCTGAAGGTCTGCATTTTCAGAATTTGATGCAGAAATTGTGGCCAACTTGACTGATAAGCAAATGATGTGTTAGTTCGGAATATGGCATTGATATAAGCGAAGTTTGAGGCGTTGTTGATAATGCTATCAAAATTTTACAGGTAAGCAAGCATTAAGCCTAAAAAACTCTTCCCTTTTTCAGCATTCTTTTCTACTTGGACTCTTTTTATTCCTTCATACTATGCCCCCCCAAAACATTAGTTTAACGTTAAGTCAATATTCCATTTGGAACAGATTAGTTAAAGATTATTTGTTTTCATTTGCATCTTATCATTTTCTATTTAATCCAGTAATTGACAAGTTAAACCAAGCATGTTCCAATAGTAGGTTAGAAGTTTTAATGCCTGGCCCCACATGAGCTGATTGATCTCTCTGAAAATTTTCTTGTGTTGAATCCTTGAGTTGAGCCCCCCTCCCCACACAATTTTTTTTTTTTTTGGGGGGGGGGGGGGGGGGGTGTGGATCTGAATATTACAAAGTTGAGGGCGACGACCCTCTGTCCCAATGTATGAAGGCATGGAGTTTCAACTTTCAATACTGTATGGGTCATCTTGAGATTTGATTTCATTATTTTATTTGAATGATATTTTTGCATGTTTCAAATTAAGGTTTTCTTACATTAATGGTTGGTCATCATAACTTATAATTGATTACAGCAAAGGGTCCAGGACTAGTGCTTCTATGAAGTGTGCTGGTTGTCAAGGAACTGTTATGAAGGTCTAGGCACCTTCATGATTCAGCAAATGCAACATCCTTGCAATGAATGTAAGGGTACTGGAGAAACTATCAATTACAGGGACTGCTACCCATAGTGCAAGGGAGAGAAGGTTGTCCAAAAGAATAAAGTACTTGAAGTTATTGTGGAGACAGGAATGCAGGGTAGAAGATTACATTCCCTTATCGTCTTTGCCCTTCATCAAAAGAAACATCCCAAGTTTAAAATAAAGGTCGAAGATCTTTCTGTAAAGCACATTGTGTGGTTTCAAATTTGTACTGGCTCACTTGGATGGTCGACAACTCCATATCAAATCTACCCCAAGGAAGTTGTGAAGCCCGATATGTAAATAGATCACATCTGGCATGCTTATCGCTCAATTTTGCTATGTAATTAAAATGGTGATTTTATTATGTGCTATAAGAAAATTGCAGCTTTTGTTGTGTCATGTATGCAACTTCATACAAGGCAATTAGTGATGAGGGAAGGCCAATGTACCAGAGGCCATTTATGAAAGGAAAGCTTTATATTCACTTCACAGTGGAAATTCTTGAATCTCCAAGTCCTCGTTAGGTTAAGGCTTTAGAGGTTGTTCTAACACCAAAGCCTTAGTCTCAGTTAACATTTAACATGATTCAGAACAACTCTTCTATTACCTTTCACTATTTCACACAAATATGATTTTTTATTACAATTTCATTCATTATCAATTTATTCCCAATTTAATAGAAATTTTTTAAAAAAAATTTGCAATCGTGCAACGGGCGGGTCACAATTTAGTTTCATATTATTTTCAGACAATACATAGTTATGTTAAATTCGAAAAAGAATAAATAGAAGCAAAAATGACACAATACATTTCCATAGGTTTTCCAACATGCACTTGTGAAATAAATAAATAAATAAATAAAAACAAAATTGTAATTATGAAGTTCAATACATATTTTGCTTATAAAAATAAAATTTTAGTAAAGAGTTTGCAGTCTCTACAACATATCAACTGCAAATTTCATTTTTGTCTAACCATGAACCTTGGACAACCTGGCCACCAGTTTCTCTGTGTCATAAACAACATCAACAACTGAAACATCAATTAAAGTTGTAAGTAATTTGATTAAACATAAATTTGATATCACAAAACATAACTTTTAAAGAAAGGGATCTATCATAAGAAATCTTAATTACATCATTACTTGTATTAGATTGAATGATTACAGCTATGTTATCTCCTTGCCGAAGCAAACATAGGAAGAAACTCCTCAAAAGCCAAATGTGGAATCTAATTGGCCTTACCTCCATAAAATTTCACACAAAAAATAAATCACAAAATACAACTTTTAAAGAAATGAGTCCTAAGAAATTTTAAAAATATTGTGGCGTGTATTAAATTAAACCTATTGTAGCTATGCTATGTCCCCGTCGAACCAAACATAGGAAGCAACTCCACAAAATCCAAATATTCAAATCGACCTCACCCCTACACAAAATTTTACACAAAAAAATAAATCACAAAATATAACTTTTAAATAAACGTGTCATAAGAATTTTTAAAAACATTATGACATATATTAGATTAAATTGAATACAGTTGTGCTATCTTCCTGTCGAAGCAAACTTAGGAAGCAGTGACTACTCAAAACCCAAATTCAAAATCAAATTGGTCTCACTTGCACAAAATTTCACATAAAAAATAAATTATAAAACACAATTTCTCAACAAAAATAAATCATAAGACACAAATTTTAAAAAAAGTAGTCCTAACATATTATTAAAATATAATTTCACGTATTAGATTATATTGATTGCGGCTATGTTGTCTCCCCGTCAAAGAAAATGATATAGGAAGGCGATGTATATCTAACTTGTTAGAAGAATTGCAATCCCATACATAATAGAACTATAAAATTCATATAGGGTATTTCCACCATTTATTATTATTATTACCAAAAAATATATGCACATATATATTGTAAAAAATGAACACTAGAATAATATACATTTAAAATCAAATCATTTTCCATTTAGTCTTCACAAATTAAAAAAGTAATAATGAGAGTGATAGTGAATTCAATAGAAAACCCTAAGGGTGGATATTCTATAGTATAAAGAAGATATTGTCCTATAACAACAACAAAGAGAAAATAAGAAAAGTTAAAAATTTATTGCTCATAAACAACTACCTAATGTAAATTAAGAATAAGGAGAAAAAAACTAACGTGTAACCAAAATAAATGTCATTTTGGTCATATTTTTTTATTATGCACGTTTATTGTTATACGCTAGAAAAATACAATGTGAAAATATTTTCCTTAATTTTTCATTCTTTTAATTGCAAAAAAAAATCCAATTTTTTCATTAAATTTTATCATCATTAATAGTATTATTTATTTATTACCGCTGAAATCTAATAATAATTATCAGTATTATTTATTATTGCTGTTATTATTTTTTTATCACTCATTATTTCTTTTATCATTGATTGATGAGTTTAAATTCTGTCCGTTCATTAAATGGATAGAAAATTGGAGTCATACTGAACTGCACAAAGATTTAGCTATAAATAAATAATATTTTATTATATATATTTTAAAACAAATTATATCAACATAAAGATTAAATCAGTATCTATCAGGTCACATTTTTATTTTTTTATGTGCATTTTCGTCTCATTATTTTATTTTTTATTTTGGCATTCTCAGTGTGTGTATTGAGACACCCCCTAGTGTCTCATATAAACCTGTAACCTGTCCTAAATCAACTAATACATAAATCAATCACACAACAATATGACATGTTCACGTATACTTAAATATAATGCACATATATGGCCCTTCGGGCTTTAAACCAAATATGTCAAATACAATTACATCAAATCATCACATACTTGGTCAAAATCCAACAAATGTTCGATATCCAGAACTAATATTCATATATTATATACACATCATCACATCCTAAATAAGTCAGATCCACAAGTCAAGTGTTAAGTTCATACATAAGAGGGTTAGCGAAAGGTCAGAAGTTTTTCAAAATACACAAAACAACGGTTATATAGAAACTTGGTTAAGAATATATATACAACCAGCTATCAAAATATATGTTACTATGTATATATACGCCCAACAAAAGATTGGACAAGACTCCCCAGAGCTGGTCAAAAAGACGCTTAGAACCCCTTATAGATGACCGTGCAGTCACAAAGGTTAGGGGTAAACCCATACTCATCATAAAAGGTGAAGCGGAGAGTTCCCAGATATGTTCTCCAACCCGCCATCTGTAAGCACAACAGTTCAAACAACAACAAAACACAAAAGGAGGTAAGATAACTAACTTCCATGTCCAAAAGTTAATTGAGTAGATTTAACATTTTAGTAAAGCAATATAAATCAGGCATTAATTCAAATTAACTGTGTATTCCAAATATTCAAGTAATAATTCAAAATATCATTATGTCATCCATCACTGATCTTTCATAATGTCAAGAATGCACAATGCATGTGAAATGAGTATGCGTATGTCTGGACCGACTCGACTCCATGGAGCGAAACATCGAAGGAGGAGCGATCAGGAGTACATGTTCCGTATCACTAGCCAAATAAGTGCCATCAAATTCAAATGCGCGCTAAACGGCTCACCGGAACACTCTCCACTGATCTCGAGTAGTTTAGGGTCTGGTCGGGACACCATTGTGTTCGCATCGAATACCACGGCTCGGGGGAGCTACCACCCGACCCCCTATGGAGTATCGCATCATGAGTGTCCCCTAGGTCTTCACAACCTTCCCTATTGTACCCTCACCCGCACTTAGGGTGTAGGTCACTCACAGTTTACCACATGTAACAGGTTCAATGATCAATGCCTTGATGTGCATGTCTTTCCATAATCATGATCATCATGAAAGTGTAATTATGATCAATTATCATATGGTAAACCAAATACGTACATTTATATTCAACATAACATCCATCCACATTGATATTTTCTCAATGGTCATTTTCTTCCAACATTAGATGGGCCAAGCCCAATAATAAGTGCATTGTCATTTCATAATCCTTTTGTCTCAAGGTAACATCATTTTAATCCTTATGAGCTCAATTTGCTCAATTAATTCCATTAGGCCATATTCCAACCATCATATTTTCATACTTTAGTGATTTTAAATAATTTAATTTTTTGAGTTAATTATGAAAAATATAAATATATTCTTTAACACTAATTTTTGAAATTCTAATCAATTAAGTGTCCACTAACCTCATCATGTTCAACTAAATAACTAAATTAGATTAATCCCTCTTCTTTCTTCTTGATTGGTTTAAACCTTTCTAATTTTGTCCTAAATGTCCACTAGTTCTATAGTGCTCTAAACTAATTTAGGAATCCTGATTTAATTATTTATTTCTCTTGGGCATTTATTACACTAATCTAATTATCATACTATGTCTAAATTTCACATCTCCAACTACAACAAATTTCTCTAAATTTTCAAGAACATTCAAGTTAGGGTTTTGAAACCTTAACCATGGCATTCAAGGTCCAAAACATCAATTCCAAGTAATCAATCACCAAGAGACATGTAAAATCACATAAAAACCTTGATAGGATGAAATTTTCATCATCCTTCCACCCCTAAAATAATAAATCCGAAAATACCAATAATTCAAATAAAATCATAAAAATACTCAATATATAAAATTAACTAAGAAGAGAAAAAGGGAATGGGGATTTCCCCTAAAATGCTAAGTCTACTCCAAATCACATAGAAGAGTCATCTTCCTCCCCACCTTTAAGTTGTGATTTTCAGCCACCAACACAACCCACGAAGAAAAAAAAATGTTGTCTTGCCTCTTCTAGCTTCTAAACATCATTCAAAATCAAGAGAATAAATAAAAAGTGAAAACTTTGTTAGAAAAAAAATACCAAAACCGAAATGAGTTTGGGAAAAGAAGAGGAAGAAAGAAAAAGATGATACCTTTCTCACCTTTGATGCACGAAAATGACGAAAATAGGAAGAGGATGATGTTGTTCTCTTGAAAAGGAAGAAGGAAAATGAAGAAAGGAGATGAGAGGGAGAGAACTCGGTTGAGAGGGCTGGAGGAAGAAGAAAAGAAAATGAACGTGGGGGGGGGTTGTGGTGTTTTACTGTATGAGATAAAAGAGAGAAATGGGTGAGGAAAAAAAGAAATTTAAACTGATTGTGTGTGTGTGAGAAGGTTCGTGAGAGAGGGAGAGAATGTAAGAGCAAAATATCTATATTGGCTTCCAAGAGAAGCCTCTAAATCAATGGTTAGGAATTAAAGATAAAAAAAAAAATCTAGGTAAGGAAAAAAGAGGGTCACGGCTGGAGCATGGGAAAGGAGGGTAAAATTAATTTTCAATTCCAATGTTGAGGCAAAAGTGTACAGTCGAATTTTCAAACTTTGTGTGAAATGTGAAATTGCAAATTAAAATTTAAATTCTAATTTTAAATTTAGGATAGGAAAAATACTGGGATGATGGAATTGAGTTCCTAACACTGAACTTGACACTGTTGTCGGTTTGGGCAGATAAAGCTAAGCTGATACTGATTAAAATAATATTATTTTCTCAGTATCGGTTTTCTTCGCATTTTTGGACTCCGGATATATTGTACATCACCTTAAAACATTGATAACCCAATATATTCATTCAAGTCCAAATTTTTATTCTCCGATAACTTTACTGACAACCATTTTATACTGTCAGCGGAACCCAAATTAAGCCAAAAATCAAACTTTTTGGCTTCAAAAATTTTATTCAAGTATTTCTAATATATCTAATTAATTATTTTATATTTTTATTAACTTCATAATTTTTAGGGCGTTAAATGTATTTTGTTATTGGTATATAATATATATTTGCTAATACACATTTTTGGTTGTGTGCATTTTATTTTCCATATTTTATTTACTATTTTGGTGATTGGAGTAAAATGTATATTTTTGATTGGTTATTTTGACGATTTTATATTGACGTGATGAGTGTAAAATCTGCCCCATCATTAAATGGATAGGAAATCGGAGTCCTATCCAACTGCACAAAAACTGAGCCAAAAATAAATAATATTTTACTATATATATTTTAAAACAAATTATATCAACATAAAGATTAATGTTGGGCCGCATTTTTACTTTTTCGTTATGTATATTTCCGTCTAATTATTTTATTTGCTATTTTGGTGTTCTTAATAGGGATGACAAAGTGGGTCAATCCGTCCCGTCCCGTCATTAACCCATTCAAAATGGGCGGGACGGGCCAACCTGTTTTAACATATGGGTTGAACCTCCCAACCCACCCCACTTAATGGTGGATTGGGGGGTTAGCCCGCCAAACACATAAAAACATAAATTGGGTTGGTGGATTGACCCGCTATAAAAATAAAAAAATTAACAACAAATCATATAACATTTTTTTAAGGCAATTTTAATAGCCTTTCTTAAATTATTATTCAAAAATTCAAATAATCTTATTTTATAACACACAATTTGTATTACAAAAGCAAAGACATTATTTTTGTAGTATGAAATATTTTCAAGTAACAATTAAATAAAATAAAATAATATTAAATAATTAATAAATTAATAAAAAAATTATTTTTTAATCTGGTGGGTTGGCGGGTCAATCCGCCACCAACCCGTTTTCGGGAGGGTTAAGCGGGACAGATCAAAGTGGGTTGGTGGGTTGAGAACCCAACCCACCCCGTCAAAATTTGGTAAGTTGACGGGTTGACCCACGAGTCACAACCCACTTTATCACCCTTAATTCTCAATGGGTGCATTTTGTTTGGTATATAATATATTTTTGCTAATATGAATTTTATTTATTGACACGAAAAGCTACTTCAATTTCCATTGCATCCACGTCAATAATGCCCAGAACTAGGGATGACAATGGGTAGTATACTATAGTATCCGTTCCCATACACGCGCTTGAAAAAAATATCCATACCTGTACCTGCGTGGGTAGCAACTTTAGTGACTTTAACTAAGAAAAAACAATAAATAACAAAAAGATCATTATAACTCAATTAAAAAACATCCAAAGATCTTTCAAATCTAGGGATGACAATGGGTAGGGTCTGGGTAGGGTACTATAGTACCCGTCCCCATACCCGTGCTTGAAAAAAATACTTGTACCCGTACTCATACCCGCGTGGGTAGCAACTTTATTACCTGTACCCATACCCTCTGGGTACCTAAGTACAGTGCCATCTCTGAGATTTTTGGTGTCCTGTACGAACTAAAAAATTGGTGCCCTATTTTATTTTGATAAGGTGAATATATACTGATTATCAAAAGCCCACAAAGAGGTGCAAAAAACTAGTCATTAATTGTTTTAATAGAACCTCAAGTGAAGCAAATATTACTGAAGAAAAGGAAAAGATTACAGTAGCAAACTACAATAGAATTATAACAAAAATAGTTATACTTATATCTATCAACCTGAACATGTTGCAACAACATCCCTACGCCAGCTGACCAACGGTATCCTCCAGTGATAGAAAATGAATCACAAGGGCTGAAGAAAGAAATTGACGCCCTATTAATGTTTGAATATTGTCCTCCTTGCATTTTTTTGGTGCAAAATCATTAATAATTTGTTCATAGTTAAGGTTCTTTAAAAAATTATTTTCAATAGAAATCAAAGCAAGACTATTTAATCTATCTTGTGACATAGTAGATTGCAAATAAGATTTTAACAAATTTAATTTAGAAAAACTTCTTTCAGCAGATGCAATAGTCACATGAATAGTTAATATTATTCTATAAGTTATGCATGCATTAGAAAAACAATTAAATGTCTTCAAAGAACTCAATATCATTAAAGCTTGATTTTGATTCAACTGTTAAAACCTCTCTAATGACTTTTGGTTTTTCAAATAGAATTTTACCATCTAGATCATAAAAATCACCATGTTTTAGATAAGTTTCAAGATTTTTGCAACATAATTTCAAGTCCTTATCAGAGAATGACCTGGGCCTTTCAATACTAAACAAAAACCCAAATATCTCCTCATATGTGTTATATTGCTCAAATCTTATATTAAGTGAGCCAATTGTTTGATCTACAATATATAAAAGACTCCTCAATAGACTCAACGTTTGATTGTGATCGATGAAGCAATGTACCACTGCCAATAGAGATACGTGAGACACAGGAACTGTCCGATTGAGGTCTAAGGTCAAAGCGTAAGATAGAGAGAGAGATGTGGATGTGAGTCACTCAGTGAGGGAGAGTCTTTTGGCTTTTTTTAATAAAAAATTGTTAAAGCAAGTGAGGGAAAAACGGATAGAGATACGTGAGTGAGAAAAAAATGGAGAGTCTTTTACACGGCTATTATTTTTTTTATTTTTAAAAAAATTAAAATAAGTAGTAAAAGGATTAAGCCCTAAATTTTAAAAAACAATTGGACCCTCAAGTTTCAAATATAAATTTTTAACTATATAAATTTTTATTATATAATTTTTTTTAATATATACATATATACTAAGTAAAAAAAAAAAAAATTGATGCCCCCTAAAAAATGGGGCCCTGTGCGATCGCACCACCAAGTCATGCTCAGGGCCACCACTTACTCATACCCGCACCCATTATCCATTACCAACACTTTAACTAATAAAAAAACAATAGATAACAAAAAGATCATTATAATTTAATTAAAAAACCATATAAAGATCTTTCAAATCTACTCATAAAACATTACAAACCAAAATATTTAACTAAAAAAAATATCTAAATATAATGTACAATAATGAACTATCTGGGTTTGATACTTTCAGATTAATTAAATTCTTAAAAGTTTATATTTAATTATAATTATATGTAATAATATAAATAAATAAATATATAAATAAATACACACACGCGCACGCGCATACATACATACATATATATATATATATATATATATATATATGTGTGTGTGTGTGTGTGTGTGTGTGTGAGCGCGCGAGCGCGCGCACGGGGGACGGGATGGATACCAGAGTACTTGTACCGCACTCATATCCATTCAATTTTGCGGGTATTTACTCATGACCGGACCCATAACCATAAAGCGGGTATTTACCCTACCCATTGTGGGTATTTTTTGTGGGTAGGCAGCGGGTAGGATCTAAATTGTCATCCCTATTCAAATCTACTTATAAAACATTACAAACCAAAATATTTAATTAAATAAAAACATCTAAAACATCCAAAACGAGTAAATATCACAATAAACATCCAAAACGAAGCTTGCTCGAGGATGAATGGTGTTGGCGCTGACTCGAGGATGAATGGCCGAAGAGCTCAACCAGAAAGGAAAAAACAATAATGATCTATCAAGGTTTAATACTTTTAAATTAATTATATTCTTAAAATTTATTTATAATCATAATTATAATTATATATAATAATATAAATATAATTTTTTATATATATATATATATATATATATATATATATATATATATATATATATATATGCGGATGCGATGTGGGGTGGGTACTAGAATACCCGTATCCGCACCCATATCCATTCAAATTTGCAAATAATTATCTATACCCGGACCCATACCAATAAAACGAATATTTACCCTACCCATCGTAGGTATTTTTTATGGGTACCCAGCGAATGAGGTCTAAATTGCCATCCCTACCCAGAACTTGAATCCATATAAACATAACCAATATAGGCATAAGAATTACAGATATTGACTCTCATCGTCATAAATAGCAAATTTCACAATTCTATATCTCTTTAAATGAAAAGTAACCATATCCAGTCCTGCATTTTCAGAACAATGGTATCTATAAAAATGGCAAAATCTTAGAATGTGGAATGTTGATTATATTGCACCTTATTATAGATTTGTCAGACTAAATCACCATTATATACTATGATTGACCAAACAATTTTTTTTACTACAATTTATAAATCATCGGAAAAAGCAACAGTAAGTTGGCTGCCAAGAAATAAAATAAAATGCCATAACAATGTTCCCATGAGATGTATTGTAAATTTAAGGTTACAAAAGAACATGCAAACCATTGATTCACATAGTTGGTACCCTCTCAGTAGTAGAAAAAGCCCAACAGCTATTGCCAATAATAGTGTCATAGCATTGTTGTTTGTTATACACACTATAAAAAATTAGTTCAAAATATAGAAATAGCACCTATTGTACTATATATTTAAAGCCATCCATGAAATTTACTGATGACCGAGACAAAGAACTTGAAGAGAGCAATCTGATTAAGGAATAAATATCAAAATTACTTAGGGTGCTTACAATATATCTGGCAAACAGAAGAAAAGCCTAAAGGTAGAATAATATCATTTATCATCCCATCTTTTTCTGAACTTGTTTCATTCTACCTATCATCTTCTTTTAGTGGACAAAGTACAAAAATGAAAAACTTTTGGTATTTATGTAAGTGTGTTTTCCAATAGGCAACTTCTAATCTTAGCTCTATAGTAGAGAAATCCAAACACAAAAGATATGCAACCTTTATGATTATTTCTTATACTCAAATAAGTCCACTATATATCATTATGATCTTATAATATTGGAGATACATTCTGCATGGGCAGAACTTCATAACATTTGTAACTACTTAATTAATTTTGAGTCAATGAAAAACAGGTAAAACTGATGAGTTAGAATACAGAGAAAAAAAGAATATGAAGAAGGTTAGCAATATCATAATTAATAATTGTTTTCATCAGTTAATAAAACCCAAATTCCCTTGAGCAATTGTATACATTAAGCAACCTTCAATCAATCTATATATTGGTTTGGTATTCAAATGTTTTGTGCCAACTAAGATAATATTATGTTGGCTGCAGAAATATCTTTTCTTCCTCATTTCTGGTTCAAATCATGCTTGCTTGCTGCAAGTGTTCTTTCTCAGTAGTAGATAGCCAGTTGCGTACTGGGGTTGTGCAAGGCTTCAATTTTGGAAGCTTTTATGCACTGCATATAAAAATATATATTAATTTGGAAAAAAAACTCCTAACAATCAACTTTGGAAGCTTTTATACAGTGCATATAAAGCATCAACATACATAATTCAGAGATATAGCATGGCTGCCCAGTCCCTTTGCAAGCCCAGAAATGCAAACTCTCTCAAAACAGGATAATCTTACCATAGTATGAGGTTTGACGCCCAAAAGCAACTCAGGGCTAAAACAACATGGATAGAAGTTGAACCTTGCTAGCATTATCAGAAAGCCTTACACACCACATATTCATTAAAATAAGCAGATTTTAATTTATGCAACAATTATAGCTCCTTGGAGTTCCCTCATTATGTGCCTAAATTTCTGCAATTAAAATAAGCAGACTTTGAGCATAAAAAAAATAAGCAGACTTTAATATGGAAACTATCCACACTAACAGAATAAAACCCAAAGTACATATTGTTGACAAAAAACTGACAAAGAAGAAGTCTATTAAGCATTAACAAATACATAAGCAATAGAACTATAGAAGGCCTACATAGAGCTTGACATCATGTGTATATGAGAGAGAGATGTTTGTCGGAAAATGGAGGAGGGAAAGAAAAGATTGTTATTCAATATGGATTTTTGTCCTTTTACTTGGTTGCTAACATTTCCTGGAAAAAAAAAACTGTAGAAGTTTAATTTTTTCTAATTTCCATGCTGAAGACTACTCACTTATGTAACTTGTAAACTTAAAAAATGCTTCGTTTTCCTGAAAGTGAGACCTATATTTGCTCCTAGGCTTCAGTAGCTTGAATAGTTTGGAACTTGATATGTTTGGTGTTTGCTTTGCATCCTTGTTATGATGTCTTATATCAATTGTTTTACATCCATTCAGTTGCCTATTTCTAGCATTGTCTTCTGTTTATGAGCAATAATTTTTGCGTGAGTCTACAGGCAAGTCTCTACAGAGGAAGAGGAAGCAAAGGCCTCTGAGCTAAACGTTATGTTTATTGAAGCTTGTGCCAAAAACAACTTTTTTATGCAATAAATTCACATATTTACTTTAAGCAATCACATTTAACCTCCATAAAACGGAAATAAAATACAAAAAGCCTACTTGCCAAACCATTCTTGCCAAATCACTCTACTTACCTATTAATTATTGGAGTATCTCAATAACTCAATTAGATAAATGAACAGCAAAAAAAGTAGTTTTTCTACAATCCAAAAGGCATGAACTATGAATTCGACCAATCAAAAAAGTTTACCCTCCCAACATATAACAGATTATAATTAGAAATTGGAGGGGGGATACTTGTCTTGCAGAGGTATCACTATTATTAATTCTTTTCATTGCTCTCAATGACACTTTTCCTAAATTTTAACCAAATATATCACCTACTTAGCAAGGATATTTTTTATGCAGACAACAACTTAAATGTTAGAATTAGTAAAGCATAGTATAAAAAACACAAAAGATAATCACATACTCTGGCATGAATAAACTCCTCAACTTGGCCAGGGGTGAAGCGGCCCAGAAGGCGTGGCCCTGACCATGCCTTGACATGCACTCGAAAGACCTAATTTCTTCTTCCCTGTTGAAGAAAATTTCAACACCATCACCATAAATATAAGCACAACAGGTTCTTTCTAAGATTGTCACCAATTTTGGTTAGCCAAATTAACTGAAAAACCTCATTGGTCATTGCACCCTTCAATGGAATCACCTGAATGGTATTCACATCATCGATCACATCCCTCAAATCCGAAGCCATCGCGGCAAGAACTTCCATCATCTCTTTCTGAGATCCACACTCTTTCAAGCCACCATAGCAGCGCCGTCTGTATCCCGGACCAGATCTCCGCCGCAAACCACCGGCCGTCCAGCCACAGGGATGTGAGGTTGATAATGGCACAGATACAGTTCTTGCAGAAGAATGTAGATGAAGCTTTGAGTATTTATCAAGAGTTGACCAAGGAGGATCCTGGTGATTTCAGGCCTTATTTTTGTAGGGGCATGATTTATAGTTTGAGCTTGATAAAAATGATGAGGCCAAAGAGCAGTTTGCAAAGTACGGGGAGTTGTCACCAAAGACGTTTGATTTCTTGCCAAACACTGTTGAGTAAACTTTATTCCAATGGAATTCCTTTTTTTGCATGCTTCTTTGTGTAAATGTTGAATATTGTTGAGCCAGTATCACTTATCAAGTGCATCATTTGTTGATTTATCATTACTGCATCTTCCCCTTCCCCATCTGATTGCAAGGGTGAATTTATCCTATCTCTAAACCGTAGATTTCATAATGAAATCAAATGAATGATGAAAAAGTTGTTACCTGAAAATTGGACAATAGGTAATTTCTTAATTTTATTATATATTTAAAAATGAGTTATTATTTACTTTTTTAAACTCTTCTATCTTTTCTATTTTCATATCGTTCCCACGTACCATCACTTTCTCTTGCTCATCACGAACTTCATTTTCTCCTTAAAATAATGTTGTCACGGCTGCTAATAATGATATTGGTGATGTACGTTCGCGGTCATACTGTTGATAAAGACGAAAGAATGTGTTACTTCAAGGAAGCTGGCAATCGGTGTCCTGACTCCACTGCACGGTGCTCGGGAAGGGTCCTCTCTTCTCTGATTTTGATTTCAAGAAACAAGAAAAAAATGCCAAGTCAAAAAATAAAAAATTGAACTCGAAACAAGGAAAACCAAAAGCAAAGAACTCTGATTTGGGTATTGAATGCAACCTGAAAATAAATCAGACCCAGAAAAGAGACACGATGAGGGAGTGAAAGAGCACCGATCTATGTGAATCAGGGAGCAAATTCAAAAGGAGAAAAAAGGTTTTCTGAAGAGAAGAGACAGAAGGGAATAAAGTCAACAGAGTTGGTGGCGGTTCAAAAGAAAAGCTTTGAGCTGGGATCAACAGTGGGAGTAGCCATGATAGGGGGTCGTGCAATTTTTTTTGGTGAAAATTCGTTCATTTTTTTTAAAGGCAAAAATATCATTTTGGTCCCTTAACTTATTTTTTAATTTTAATTTGATCCCTTAACTTTTAAAAGTTTCAATTTGGTCCCTTAACTTGTCTATGTTAACACAAGTTAGTCCTCTTCGTCAATGACATAAGCAAAAGTGACAAAAGTGTTATACGTGTTAACAACTTAAAGGACCAATTTGAAACTCATTTAAAATATAAGGGATCAATTTGAAACTCATTTAAAAGTTAAGGGACTAATTTGAAACTCATTAACAATTTAAAGGATCAATTTGAAACTTATTTGCTTATGTCATTGACAGAGAGGACTAACTTGTGTTAAAAAGATAAGTTAAAGGACCAAATTGAAACTTTTAAAAGTTAAGGGACCAAACTAAGACTAAAAAATAAGTTAAGGGACCAAAATGGTATTTTAGCCTTTTTTAAATGTTCGGTTAAAGTAATAATTTGGTTCCTATATGTGACATGAATTCTTCATTTAGTCTCTATACGTAAAAAATTTTGAAATGAGTCCCTACATATATAAACGTTAGCAAATTTGGTCTCTACACGTGCAAACGTTAGCAAATTTGTCCCTGCCGTCAGCAAATTAGTCCGTATACGTGACACAAATTTTTGATTTGGTCCTTAAACCTAAAAAAAAATTAAATCGATCCTTATATATTCAATCAATAATAATTTTGTCCCAACCGTCTATCTAGGAACTCGAACCCAACTAAAGATTCTTTTCGCATTGAATATTTTCTATATATTATATTAATCTATTTCTTCTATTGAGAGTAAATGTTGTATAATTTGGTCTGTAAATAATTTTATATCATGAAATTATCTAAGTTGACTATCAATAGAAGAAATAGATTGATATAATATATGAAAAATAATCAATATAAAAATAATTTTTAGTTAGGTCCGAGCTCCTTGACAGACGATAGAGACAAAATTATTATCGATTGAACATACAGGGATCAATTTAATTTTTTTTTCAAGTTTAGGGATCAAATCAAAAATTTGTGTCGCACATAAAAACTAATTTGCTGACGACAGGAACGAATTTGCTAACATTTGCACATGTAAGGACCAAATTTGCTAACGTTTATATATGTAGGGACTCATTTTCAAATTTTTTACATATAGAGACTAAATGAAGAATCTGTATCACGTATAGGGATCAAATTATTACTTTAACCTAAATGTTCTCTTGTAAGAATTGACAATATTGCAACTATCTCTTTTAATTTTATTGCAAACAAGTCCTTGTAACATGTTCGTTCACCTATAACTTCAATTTTCACTTACTATTGTTGAAGAAATTAGATTTGGGAACAAGTGAATAAAAAAAAAGAGACAAAAAAAATAATATTGATATAAAATAATAACACCACTATTTAACTGGAATGAAAATTCTAACGAAATGTAGGAATGACGTGGTCGGCCTTTTATTAATTATATTATTTAATTAAAATATAAGATATCAAAAAATGGAAATAAGGATTCGACCTCATCCTTACTCCTTCACCGAATTCACACAAAATTTCCAAACTTCTCAAGCTTTATTATCCATTTCTACATTTGCCTCTTAGTTTTCTAGGAGGTAAAAGTCTAACAAATATGAAATTGGTTGAAGTCATGGATGAGGTACGCTTGAAAGATAAAAAGGCACTTCCTTCTCTCAATTGCCATGAGAAACAAAACCTTGAATTAATGAAATCACTACAATACATCTTATTCAGGCATTTCATCAAGCACCTCTTATGCTTGGACTCTGCAACCGCCCAAACTGTCATTTGTTATGCGTTAGACAGTAACACTGTAGTCCAAGTGAAACTCCACTTTCGTGTAACCCAGTCCCCATGCAAGCTTGAGACCCCTTAAGGCATCCCCTCCACTCCTAATTTGTCAACCAAATTTCATCATGCACGCTGATTCATTTTGGACATGTTACAGATAATCAAATCACCACGAGTTTTCAATTTCATCATATCATCCCAACCCAACTAGACAAATGACAACCCCGTTGATTAGCTTCCTCCTCCAAATCAACGCCTTTGCAATTCTTGAATTTATCAAATACACCCCACAGGAATCGGAGTGGACATCATGGGGTATATCGGGATTGGCTCAAGGATAGCCTTACACAGAGTTACATGCCTCAGGAAAAACGAGAATTGCTTGGCCTTCCAATCCAAAATTTGTAACTATTACTAAAAATAATTGTGTTGAACCCTTGTTTCTTTTGCAACAAACACAGAAGAAAGAGAGGAAAGGAAATGAGCGAGTGGAACCAAGAAAGAGAGAGCGACTCACAGATAGGAAGGAAGGCATTGAGACACTGCCACGTCATTCGACTGTTTTTACGAATTTTCATTTATATTAAGTGTGTGTTTGGATGAACGTTTTGTAAATGTGATTTTGGATGAAAGTGATTTTATAGGATTTATTTTGGTTAAAAGTGAGTTAAGTATGAAGTGATTTACGTTTGGATACATTCATGAAAAAAATAATTTTTATAATTTCATGTTATTTGGATCAAAATTGTTTTTAGATGTGTAATTACTGAAAAGGTTTATATATATATATATATATATATATGAACAGTTAACAATTCAAATAAATAGATTAAGATAATTATTTTAATTTATGTTAAATTATGAAATTAAAAAAATAATATAATTAGCATAAAATGGACAACCAAAGTCTTAAATCACAATGACTATTAAATTAGCATTACTACTATATTTGAAATGCAATACAACCTTGAAACATAATTATAATACTAATTATTTTGATTGTACTCTATAATTTGATCTTGAATAGAGTCTCTAACATGATCCATCTCTGGGATGGATTCAAGTTAACCGAACTATGATAATTATTATTGATATCATCGATGTCAAGGATTATGTTTTCATCTTCATAACAACTGAAATCATCATCTCTTTTAGAATTCCTTCTGATGAAATTGCGTATAGTCATTGTTGCAATTACTATTTGAACTTGTGTTTCAATTTTGACCTTAGGCGTGTGATGTAGAATTGCAAACATGTTCTTCCATACACCAAAAGTTCTTTGTTACTTGAGTGATAAAAATTGAATATTTCATTATGATTTGCAAACCTGGATGAACATCTAAAATCAGGAAGGTGATAACGTTCACATCTGTAGGGACCAAGGTACCCCATTGGTGTTGGATAGCCAGCATCCACCAAATAATATTTACCTAATAAAAAAAATAAAATTATTAAAATATAAAAAGAGTTTTACTAAAAGAGTAAATCATTTGTAGCTATACAAAAAAACATAATTGGAGGAGGATGTGGAAAATTCAGATTCACATTTGTGAGAGCATGGTAAAAAACACGGGATCATGGGAAGTATCTTCCCATCCTGCTCATACAAAAGTAAAACACATGTTCCAATCACATACGATCATTATATTTTGTGTTGGATATCCGTTTCTTCCACTAAACCTTGGTTGTTCACTGGCACTAACCACACATGGCACATGTGTACCATCAATTGCTCCTATGGCATTCTTAAAAAATGGCCAATATTGTTGATCATTTCAAATTTTTGCATGACTATCACGATATCTTAAATGAAATGAATAAAACATGTTACAAATTATTGTTTTGATATAGCCTGAATGTTATCACCGAATGTTTTAAACTATTAATTGCTAATGAGTCACAGGGCCCATCCAAACAATGGAAAGAAAGTCTATCTAAAACTATATTATTACCATATAGAAAAACTATGAAGAAGAAAAGCAAATGACAAAAAAAGAAGTGGAAACATCAAAGAGCAACCTCAGAGGACAACCAGAAGAAAAGTATAGTTCAACAACCTCACACAGAAACACCGACACATATAAGTATAATACTCAGCAACCTCAACATAAAAAAAACTTTGTTTATCTTAAGAGACATTTTATCAAACATTTCCATCACACTCTTTGAAGCTATTAGAGAAACAAAACATACAAAACTATACTACCGAGAAGAAGTTAACGATGCAGTGATCACGAGTCATGACTTTGAGGAAATGTGAAAAAGAATATAGAAACAACTTACCTTGGGACCTTTTAGGAACAAGCAGTTGAGATCTCAAAAGATGCTGCACAAGCAACACAAGATGACCAAACGTGTGTGTCTCACTAGCCTCACAAGCAACAACATGGTAAGAGCAATAAGAACAGAGTGAAGGCAACTAGGACAGGTGAGGGCAATTAGAGCAATAAATGAGAGAAGTTAATTCTAACACCTTCACCAAATCTAATGTAGATCATGGGCAGCGATTAGGAGCAGCAGATGATGATATTCCACGGGTAGGTGAAGGTAGTTATTATTGAAGGGTAAATGAGAGATATTAAAGTTGGAGAGAAATAAATCTCAATAATCAATTTGTACATACCGTGAAAGCTAGGAAAATCAGCTTCGAGAGGGACGTGAGTTTGGGGCTCAAATTGCTTTCTGAAAAAGGGTGCCAAACATCAATGTATTTGGTCAAACCGCGTTTGACCGTGACAAACGCATGTCCAAAGGTGGAAAATGTTGAACCAAACACTCCCGAAGTAGTATTTCTCATAAAACAACGTGATAGTATTGTGGTTGGATGTGTTGATAAGAGAAATCCAAGAGCCCTATTTATACTAATAACATCATCATAATCCTAATTAAATAATGAAACAAATCAGGAAATGATAAATAAGAGATAACTCTTAAGAGATCTTTTATGATATCCTAAAATATTTTATGATATACTAAAATATTATGAGATATATTATAGATATTTTAACAACTATTACAAATCAAAATTGGGCACTATCGATGGTGCGTGTAGGCAAGGGCACCACCATAAAACTTGTCATGTCTAAGACACTTGTAATTGTTTTTGTAAATGTGTGGAGATAAGGGAAAAGCTTTTCCAACCTATCAAATTGAAGTTTATAGCTAATTGGTTCGAAAAAAGAAAATGTAGTAACAAAACATCAGATTACCATCTGAACTCAGTCTAATTTAGGTGAAATAGGGTGATTGGTCATGTACGTTTATTTAAATTTTCATATCGGTCCTATAAGTTTTAATTTTTTCAAATTAGTCCTACACATTATGTTTTCTTTTCACATTAGTTCTTTCCGTTAATTTCGACCTTACGACGTTATATCAAAAGCTACGTGTAACACTATTATCATAGCCACGTCAGATCAAAACTAATGGCGTTAGATCGAAATTGACGGAAAGGACTAACGTGGGAACGAAATATAAAGTATAGGATCAATTTGAAGAAAAAATAAAACTTATGGGATCATGTAAAAGTTTAAATAAACGTATAGGACCAATCAACCTATTTTGCCGTCTAATTTATTAGGCAAGATAGATTGACCGGTGTTGTACGTTTTTTTTTTCACTTTGATCCTATACGTTTTGTTTTTGTCATTTTGGTTTTATACCATTTGTTTCGTTTTTAATGTTAGTCTTAAAATCGACGTCTTCAAGAAGGAATTGATGGAAATGACTAATATGGAAGACGGAACACAACATATAAGATCAAAATGAAAAATAAAATAAAATATATAAAATCAAAGTAAAAAATACAATAAAAAAACGTACGAGGCTAATCAACCTATTTATTTTGAGGAGTTATCTTTGATACTTAAAAACTATGTATAGGATTTCAAAATTAAGGCAAAATTTGAGTTTTGAGTTTTAGAACTTAATAAGAATCACATTTTTGAGTGCGGGAACTAGTTTGGCATTGCGTTATGCAGAATTGCAGACAAGGGTCCTGTCACTAGTACAACAGCCAGAGTTCATGTAACAAATATCGAACAGTATGATGGCTGGAATGTTCTAAGAAAAAATAATGAAATAATGATAAAAGCAGTGAAGTTTAGTGAAGAGACTAGACTAATCACTAATGCTAGAAGGAACAACCTCAAAGAAATAGGAACTAGGATAATTAGTAGCTATCCTAACAAGTGAATGAACAACTACATTATCTTATGTCCTAATAAACTGAACATCTAAGTTTGGATTTAAAGAAAGCAGCTCTCTACAATTTGAAATAATAGCACCAAGCTCTGACACATCCTCAATATTGGAATTTATCTGATCAACAACTAGCTTGCAATATCACATTATCCACCTCCATGAGCAGTACCCAGTTAATAGCATGAAGCAGAGACAACGCCTCCCCTTCACAGACGGACACCATTGGCACCTCCCAGGAGGTTTTTTACAAACAAAGGCCCCCCATCTTCATCTCTCAAGCACATGCTGATGGATGTACAGTTAGAATCCTCAAAAAATCCTGCATCTATGTTACATTTCCATCTATTTTTCAAATTTCTTCTTCTCCATATACTCCACAAGAGCCACCCGAACAGCTGCATCTGCTCCTTACTCATAGTTTTCCCCAACTTCCAGAACAATTGAGCATAGCCATCAGCACTCTCTAAGAAAGTAGAAATCACTATTTCCCACAGCTGTACTCTCCTCCAGCATTCGAGCACAAAACACAAGTTGAAGGGCAAGACACATTCTTTCTTTGAAGATTCTCCCTAACTGGAAGACAATTTCTGCAAGCTTTCCATAAGAACACCTTCACCTTTTGAGGGAGATTTAAATTCCAAATTAACTTCCAATCACCCTCCCTGTGCAAAAAAGTCGAGTCAACCACCTTGTCCATGAAGAGATTATAAGCTGTTCTTACTGAATAAATTCCTCTGTTGTTGGGCCACCAAACCAGCAAGTCTTCTTTTACAGATTCAAACAAGGGCACACTAAGAACTTTATCAGAAGGAGTAAGCGCTTGGGACAACCTGTGATAATTCCACTGCTTAATATGAGGAAATATAAAGTCCTTCACTGTTAGGCCTTCATGCAACACACGGACCGGACCTTGCAACTTTAAATAAGATGGATCAAGTGACCATGGGTCAAACCAAAAGCTGATTTTAGAGCCATCACCAATTCTCCTATAACTCCCAAAAAATTATAAAGTTAATAAAAATATAAAATAATTAATTAGATATATTAAAAATACCTGAATAAAATTTTTGAAGCCAAAAAGTTTGATTTTTGGCTTAGTTCGGGTTCCGCTGACAGTATAAATCGGTAGTGTTAGTAAAGTTACTGGAGAATAAAAATTTGGACTTGACTAGAAATATTGGATTGTCAATGTTTTTAGGTGATGTACAATACATCCGGAATCCAAAAATGCGAAGAAACCGATATTGAGAAAATAGTATTATTTTAATGAGTATCAATTTCATCCGTTCAAGACAACAGTACCAAGTTCAGTGTTAGGAAATCAATTCCATCATCCTAATATTTTCTTATCTTAAATTTAAAATTCGAAATTAAGTTTTTATTTAAAATTTCACATTTTCCGCATACTTTAAAAAGTCAAGTGTATACTTTTAGCTCTAAATTAGAATTGAAAATTAATTCTTCCCCATTTTCCCATGACTCCAGCCGTGACCATCTCTCTCCCTTCCCTATATTTCTTTTTGCTTCAATTTTTATAACCATTTCTACTTTATTTCTCTCTTTTAATCCTAACCATTCATTCAAAAATAGATTTTTCTTCTTTCCTCACTCACACTCCCGCGTGAAACACTTTTCCACCGCTCACCATTTACTCTTTTTTTTTTTCCCTCCTTTCTCATTAACTTCATCTCCCACTCATACGAATTATTTTCTCCCAAAAACCAATTTCACCTTCTCCTTCTCTTCCTCTCCAAGCCCAACCGAAACCCCTTCTTCCATCACCATCTCCATTTTTTCTTCTACATTTTCAAGAGGACAACACCATCTTCTTCCTCTTTTTATCATTTTCGTGCATCAAAGGTGAGAAAGTTATCATCTTTTTATTTCTTCCTCTTCTTTTCCCAAACTCATTTCAGTTTGGTTTTTTTTTTTTCTAACAAAGTTTTCACTTTTTATTTATTCTCTTGATTTTGAATGATGTTTAGATATTAAAAGAGGCAAGACAACATTTTTCTTGGTGGGTTGTGTTGGTGGCCGAAAATCACACTTGAAGGTGGGGAGGAAGATGACTCTTCTATGTGATTTGGAGTAGACTTAGCATTTTAGGGGAAACCCCCATTCCCTTTTTCTCTTCTCAGTTAGTTTTATATGTTGGGTATTTTTATGATTTTATTTGAATTATTAGTATTTTCGGATTTATTATTTTAGGGGTGGAAGATTGATGAAAATTTCATCCAGTGAAGGTTTTTATGTGATTTTACATGTCTCTTGGGGATTGATTACTTGGAATTGAAGTTTTGAACCTTGAATGCCATGGTTAAGGTTTCAAAACCCTAACTTGAAAGTTCTTGAAACTTTAGAGAAATTTGTTGTAGTTGGAGATGTGAAGATGTTAAGGACTTGAAACCAATTATGATGATGAAGAAAAATAAAGAAAATAATGTGGGGTTTCTTTGGCCACTCAAAGTTTACTCTTTTGGCCATAGAAAAAGGGAGCCAAAGAAAATTTTGATGTAATCACACTTAAAAATGTACTTAAAGTGTTAATTAATAATTAGCAGACATTAAAATTAAAACAATCTATCAGTAAGATACTAAGTATAGTTGAAATTATGTGGTATTGGACTAATAAAATTGGATCAAAGATTTGTTTACATTTTTCCTTAGATTATTTGGCCATGGAGATCTAAGTGGGATATTCATACTCTAAAAATATAGAGTATAAATTCTTAAGGCCCAATGTGAAATTTATACATAGTATAATAATTAGATTAGTGTAATAGATGCCCAATAGAAATAAATAATTATATTAGAAGTCCTAAATTAGTTTAGAGCACTATATGACTAGTGGACATTTAGGACAAAATTAGAAAGGTTTAAACCAATCAAGAAGAAAGAAGAGGGATTAATCTATTTTAGTTATTTAGTTGAACATGATTAGGTTAGTGGACACGTAATTGATTAGAACTTCAAAAATTAGTGTTAAAGAATATATTTATATTTTTCATAATTAACTCAAAGAATTAACTTATTTAAAATCACTAAAGTATGAAAATATGGTGGTTGGAATATGGCCTCATGGAATTAATTGAGCAAATTGGGCTCATAAGGATTAAAATGATGTTACCTTGAGACAAATGGATTATGAAATGATAATGCACTTATTATTGGGCTTGGTCCATCTAATATTGGAAGAAAATGATCATTGAGAAAACATCAATGTGGATGGATGTTATGTTGACTATAAATGTACGTATTTGGTTTACCATATGATAATGGATCATAATTGCACTTTCATGATTATGGAAAGACATGCACATCAAGGCATTGATCATTGAGCATCTGTTACATGTGGTAAACTGTGAGTGAGCTACACCCTAAGTACAGGTGAGAGTACAATAGGGAAAGTTGTGAAGACCTAAGGGACACTCATGGTGCGATACTCCACAGGGGGCCGGGTGGTAGCTCTCCCGAGCCGTGGTATTCGATGCGAACACAATGGTGTCCCGACCAGACCCTAAACTACTCGAAATCAGTGGAGAGTGTTCCGGTGAGCCGTTTAGCGCGCATTTGGATTTGATGGCACTTATTTGGCTAGTGATACGGAACATGTACTCCTGATCGCTCCTCGGATGATGTTGTCGCTCCATGGAGTCGAGTCGGTCCAGACACAGACATACGCATACTCATTTCACATGCATGGTGCATTCTTGACATTATGAAAGATCAGTGATAGATGACATAATGATATTTTGAATTATTACTGTGAATATTTGGGATATACAGTTAATTAGAATTCATGCTTGATTTATATTGCTTTACTAAAATGTTAAATCTACTCAATTAACCTTCGTACATGGAGGTTAGTTATCTTACCTCCTTTTGTGTTTTGTTGTTGTTTGAACTATTGTGCTTACAAATGGCGGGTCGGAGAACGTATCTGGGAACTCTCCGCTTCACCTTCCATGATGAGTACGGGTTTACCCCCAACCTTTGTGACTGCATGGTCACCTATAAAGGGGTTCTAGGCGTCTTTTGACCAGTTCTGGGGAGTCTTGTCCAATTTTTTTTGTTGGGTGTATATATAGAGAGTAATATATATTTTGATAGCTGGTTGTATATATTCTTAACCAAGTTCCTATATAACCCTTTGTTTTGTATTTTGAAAAACTCCTAACCTTTCGCTAACCCTCTTATGTATGAATTTAACACTTGACTTGTGGATCTGACTTATTTAAGGTGTGATGATGCATATATAATATATGAATATTAGTTCTGGATATCAAACAGGTGTTGGATTTTGACTAAGTATGAGATGTTTTGATGTAACTATATTTTGACAGATTTTAATTGAGTGCCCGGAGGGCCATATATGTGCATTATATTTAAGTATACATGAACAGGTCATGTTGTGTGATTAATTTATGTGTGATTAATTTATGTATTAGTTGTTTTAGGACAGGTTTATATGAGACACTAGGGGGTGTCTTATCTCCATCAGACACCTTCCTTCACCAACACCCGGGAATTCCAGATACTACGTTATGAGTAACTTGGATTACTACCAAGTTTAGACTCCAAAAAATCCCCTTTAGGGAAATATTTATCTTTGAAGATCTTAGAAATAATAGCCTCTGGGTTAGAAATAATTTTCCAACCTTGTTTCCCCAGCATAGCAAAATTAAAGCCTTGAAGATTCCTGAAGCCCATACCACCAACTTCTTTATTAACTGACAGCTTGTCCCAGTTTAGCCAATGAATACCTCTATTCCCATTGCTGCTCTTTCCCTACCAAAAAGAGTTCATCATTTTTTGCAATTCATCACATAACGACGGAGGTATCAAAAAAGAACTCATAACATAGGATGGAATAGCTTGTAACACTGATTTCACCATAGTCTCACGCCCCCCGGAGGATAAAAATTTTCCATTCCAAGAATTAATTCTTTTCCAAACACGATCCTTCAGGAAGCTAAAAGTTGCTTTTTTCTTGCGACCCACATATATGGAAGACCCAAATATTTTCCAATATACAAAGCAACTTTTACTCCCAACAATTCACTCAAGAACAACTTCTGATCATTACTGACATTTCTACTAAAGAACACTTCAGACTTTTGCAAATTAATAGCCTACCCAGAGGCCCTCTCATAATCAGAAAGAATATTCTACATAATTGTTCCTTCTTTTTCATTTGCCCGAAAAAAGAGGAAGCTGTCATCTGCAAAAAGTAAGTGCAAAATTATTGGGGCGCCTTTACACACTTTAATACCATGTAAATCATCTCTACCTTTCGCTTTTCTTATCAAAGCAGACAACCCTTCAACACAAATAATAAATAAATATGGAGAAAGAGGATCCCCTCGTCTCAATCCTCTACCTGGATAAATAGGCCCAACATGATCATGATTAACTAAATCAGAGTATCTGACAGAATGAATGCAAAGCATGATCCAATTAATCCATCTATGATCAAAACCCATTTTCTCCATAACATCATGAATATAACCCCAATCCACCATATCATAAGCTTTGCTATATCTATTTTCAAAGTCACATCCCCTTGTTTCCCTTTTGTTTTGCACTTCATATAATGAATCAATTCATTGGCAACTTGAACATTGTCAAGAATAGATCTACTTGGGACAAAAGCATATTGTTCTTTAGAAATGCAATTAGGGAGAACCACCTTGAGCCTGCTAGCAAGCACCTTTGATAGCAGCTTATAAATAACGTTACAAAGCGAAATAGGCCTCCAATCATTCATAGAGTTGGGCTGGTCACATTTTGGAATAAAAGTAATATTTGTATCATTAATCGGAGAAGGAATAAAACCATCTTCAAGCCAACTACAACATGCTAAAAAAACATCATGGCCACATAAATTCTAGAACTTCCTGTAAAACGCAGGATTAGGACCAACCGGACCGGGAGCTTTATCGGGATGCATTTGATACAAAGCACTTCTAAACTCTTCCTCTGTAAATGGAGCCAACAACTTCTCATTGTCCTCAGTATTCACGCACGGACTTAAGGCATTAAGCACCAAATCATACTGCCCGTCATCTACTTTGAATAAGTTCTCAAAATAACTCTTCACTACATCTTGAAGATCATTAGGAGAACTAATAACAGTACCATCAGCGCCATGCAACGACAACATTGTATTTTTCTTTTTTCTAGAAGAAGCCATCAAGTGGAAAAATTTGGAATTACTATCACCCTCCTTGAGCCAATGAATTTTAGCCCTTTGCTTCCAATATTTCTCCTCTTGAACAAGTAGATCGGTTAATCTATCCCTCGCAACATTATACTCCTCACCTGATGTTGCATCACTACGACATCTATATATACTAACTGATTCACAGCTACTATGTTTGTCAATTTACATTTTTTTTTGACTAAATAAATCAACATAGTATAGAAAAAAATAAATAAATATGTATATATACATATATAAACATGTAACATATAGACATATATATATATAAAAATATATATATATATATATTTACAGCTCATTGATTCTACATTGTAAGTTATAAAAAATTGATAAATATATTATTTTAATAGGTATTTATCTTTATAAAGTTAAAAAATTGGATATAAAATCTAGATACAAATAAATATAAATGGTAAACCCATTATGTTATCATTGTGTTACGAATTCTCAGTCAATTCGTAAAAAATCAAGATTTAAGAAATGATGTCTGTTATTCCCCATACAAAATTCATCAGAGATTTGCTGACTATTCTCAAAACACTTTGAAAAGATTTAACATTTCTAATTATATTTTACAATAATAATGAGAAATCATTTTACCCAACACCGCATATGATTCGTTTGCCTATTTTTTTTTGGTAGATTTGCTTTCATTGGGTCAAGGAAAAGCCAACTGTTTTGATGGATTTAAGGTGCAGGTCAAAATTTATTTGAAGTGGGTGAGTTAAACATTTGTCACAACCTATTGGCAGGTATGTGTTCAATAACAGTTATTAAGCCGAAGTAAAATAAGGAAAATGCTAACCACTATCATAAATACATTTTTAAGATATATATTTAATTTTCCCATAAAAATTTATTTTTTAAAATTCTATAATAAGGACATTCGTCCGCAAGATTCCCTAACTTCAATCTAGTACATTAGACGATTAACATAAGAACAGGCCAAACCAGACAGTTTGAATACAACGATTACTACAAATCTGCATTAGCCAGAAAACCTATGACTTCTTTCCTTTTTTTCCTTTCTTGTTATTCTAGGACTTGTTTTTCTTTCCTTTAGTATTTCCCTTGATGTTACCATGTCCTTAATTGATGGTACCCTGGGAATTCTTTGACATGTTATCCTTTGATTCCTCCTAATCATTTTGCCAGTGGTCATCATTGCCAGCGGTACTGCTGCCAGCTTGTAATGGCTCACAATCAACAATGATTTTCTTCTTACATAGCAAAAATAGCTGATTCAAGACATGCTCTACTTTTGGTTGTTTGGAAAGAATTTTCTTACAGAGTTCATCAATATCTGGAATGTGCTTGTCAATCACTGAATCACTAGAGGAAAGGAAAAAAGAAGTTAATGAGCGAAGTTATATGTATAACAAATGAAAGAATCCATACCAATATATATATATATATATATATATGTGTGTGTGTGTGTGTTTATGCATGGGGAATGCTAAACTACACATCATATATTGCAATGTCTGTTACTATATTCAATCTAAAATTGTTGATGGAACATAACAGAAAAGAAGGTGCATAAGGAAATTGAGACGAGCAAGTTACATATACAACTTACCTGACACTCAATGATGAAGACAGTTGCTTCATTTCATTAAGAAAACTTATCATCTCCCCCATTTCAGTTTTGTTTTCAAGGTTAACAGGGTTTTGTGGCAAGCTTCCGCATATTGAAGAAATCAAAAGTTCAATAAAAGGATCCACAAAATCCTGAAGAGCATGTAAAAAGTTAGACGAAAACAGTTGCGATAGAAAAATAAATAATAAATTATAGTAGACACTAGACCTTTCATAGAAGCGCATTTTTATCTTTGAATTTAGAAACAAAGCAAAATAATTTGCATACCTTCAATATTTTGGAATAATGATTGACCCTATTGAGACATGATTCATCAATAGCTAACTGTAAAGTTTTTAAGATATCCCAGAAGCTGATAGCATGAGCAGAAGCATCTACCATAACTGCTGCAGTTTCCCCAGCCAGACTGTCATCTCTATTTGGAAACAGTACTCGTAAAATGAGTTCTTTTTTCTGACACATCTTCCAATCCACAGAAACAGCATCAACACACACAATTTCTGTAGAGCTGTCCCATAATCTAACAATTACCAAGGGATCGCCAATCATTTTAAATGCCTGTGCAAACACTTTCAATCCCAAGTGGTTCCATCCTTTCCAAAGAACATTAAAAAATTCCAATGGAAGTAGTTTGGTTATATGCCTCTGAACCAACAAATTGTGAAGTAAACCTATATACTTCCTAGATCTGAGATTAAGCAAACACATTGAAACAACGATTCTCATAACAAACAATGGTAAATAATCCCACACAGATATGTTTGATTTTAGAATCCAATATTTGGTTTCATCTTGATTATAAAGAAGCCTGACAAGCACATTAGCAATGAACTCATGGACATCTTCAACAAGGGATTGTACATCAGCGACTAAACTTGAATTTGGATCGGAAAGGGAATTTCCATCCTGGAAAATAAGCCATTCAACGAAAGATGACTTCGTGGCAAAAATGAAGCCCTTCCAGCATGATGTCAATAGCAGAAGGCGTTCAATAAGGTCCATAAAATAGCAGGGAGAGATATAGTCAACTACCTGTCTCCAATTTACATTGTAAGTACACAACAAAGCTTCATAAAACTTGAAAAAGCTAGGCAGCACTTTAGCTGTTTCATTGACCTGTGAAATATCCTGTGCCGAATTACAATGCAAGCTCTGAATGAACACTTTCCAAGGTGAAATATCTTCAAACCTTTTCATAATTTCCACACAAAGTTCATTTTTTGGATTAGACATACCAAGAATCAAAACTGCCACCCTTCCAATTTGACCATAAGTCAGCCTAGCTTTCCCTTTAATGTTTTCATAGATGACCTCTCTTATCAAATTCTGACAAGCCTCAGTTTCCCTAAGAGAAATCATCTCTTTTGTCAGCGACTTCCTCCTGTCTAGGGGATGTACATAGCGAAAGAAACAGTCGATTGGATATCTGAGAAATTTCTCCAATGTTTTCAAGCTACTATGGCTATGGCTAAAACAATTGGATTCAAGGAGAAATTTTGAGACCTCATAGATAAACATTAAAGACCTGAATTGACAAAATTCAGGAAGAACTTCATTAACTGAAAACTTGTAGAGTGCCTCAAGGTTGTGCAAAACTTGCATGCTAACAGAAAGCAATTCGGAACACCAGTAGCTCTGAGCAGCAGAAACTAAAAAAGGAACATCTATAGAAACTAGCCTTCCATTTTTCCTGAGAGATCTGTCACCCATTTTTACCACCCAGTTGGCATCAGGGATGAGTAAAAGGTAAATGTCATTTAGACTAGAAATCTGCTCCTGAACACCCAAATAATTTAATGCAAATTTTCCATAACTGCTACGCTGATGACTGTCTCGAGATTTCAAACTTGGAAGATATTGCAATATGTGTACAATGTTATCCTTCCAACATGTCCAACAGTAAAACAGTGTCTCTACAGAAAGCTGATTCTTTAAAATCATCCCTTCAACAGAATCATTAAGCACATTGCCTTGTAAGACATACTTTGAGGAGTTCAGCTGAAAATGAGCATCCAAAAGTTTCCACAAACATAATATTTCACCTCTGACTCTCCCATGTATGCGAGAAGATTTCAAATGAATCATCATCTTGAAAATGTTACTATGCTCATTTGATAATATATCAACTTCAGTAGAAGCAAGCTCATAAAAGCTGCCTGACACTTCCTTTGCAAATGACAAGGCTCTGCTCAAAAGATCAACCTTTTGTGTAAACTGCTTTAAGGGCCACCCGTTGCTTCCAGCAGACCAAAGAGAATTTGCAAGTACATAGAAAATAATAAGTTCATAGGCTTGGATGAATTTGCCAGCTTTTCCCAGCAGATCAGCTACACGTAGACTATCACCCATCATCTTAGCAATGTCTGCCGCCTCCATAAAGTTCCCTAATTCCTCTTCTAACACGAGGAGCTCATTAAGTAAACCTAACGAGCGTAAGAACTCACGCTTCAATTCCATTGAATGAAAAGCTCTAACAAATTTCATCATGAACCTGGTATCTTTACGATCAAAAAAATTACGAGCACAACTTTCCAGAAATGTTTGTTCAATTGTGAACCGATCATGACTTATAACCATACTATGGCCACAAGTTTCATTCTGTTTCCAGTGTTGAATGTAATCCAAACCAATCTCATACAATCCACCTTCTGTACAAACAGTCAAACAATCCGAGAAGAAACTACCTCTAGCATACACTTGAGCTGCAACTTCATAACATCCTGCTAGGTAAAAGCAATCCCCTGCTCTTTTCAAATCAGGTTTCTTACCTTTCTCCAAATAAAGCTTCCCTGTAAGCAGAAACAAGATTAATCTTGTAGAGTAAAATATACATTAGGAAGGTTACGTGTAACCTAAACTAAATCAAGCCAAAATATAAGAATGCTTAACACACATTACGAGCTTAGTAAGGTTACGTGTAACCTAAACTGTATCAATTTGACACTTTAAAACATAAAATTTTAAATAATATCAGTAATTAAATACAACAGAGGATGTGTCTAGAAGAAAGCTGTGTAAGTAGCAACAGCAGAAGCTTTGTCTAGATGAACTAGATGAAAATTGTTATTAACTACAATAGAAACTTTGTCTAGATGAATAAGCTATTTATATATAAACCCCAAACCGGAATCTGAAACTTTCGATAATGCAAAAACAGAAATTTGGACTCAATAAAAATAATTATTAAAAACAAAATCATGCTTGTCAAACATGGGATGTAAAAACCAATCTTGGTGTTTAATATTTACATATGTACATCACACATTATATTGTTGGGGCATGTATTTATGGGTTTGAACTTCTATTTATTATGTTCTTTAGCAGGTTCAAATACTCAAACTGGGTTACTGTTAGGATAAACTCACTGTTTGTGTTGTAAAATGATTTCTTAATGCTTAAAAGGCAAATACTTCAGAATCTAAAACCAAAAAAATAGTGCAAAGTGCAACAAAAATGGCATAGACGTATGGACATAAATACTAAACCTCAAATTCATACCAGCTCTTTCATGATCCCCTAAATCAGAAAAACACCGAGCAGCAGTATCAGCCATTCCAATTCCTTCAAAAATTTCGGCAGCTTCCCTAAGGATATCAGTTGCATCCTCAGGGTTCAGATCACGCAAACGGTTTGCCTTTGCCCTAAGACCAGCAGCCTTGGACTTTCTCTCCCAGTAAGAGTCCCCTGCTTTTTCAAAACACTTTGTAGCCATCTCATAGTTATTTTGATGATATAGCTGCAAAAGAACAATCAAAATGATATGAAGTCCTTTGGGGGGAAATAATACTAGACAGAAGTGCCACATCAAATAATTTTGCAAAATACCTCACAATATGGAACTATTTATGATATATGAAGGTATCATTTATGATATATAACAATTAAAGTTTAAAAGCAAATTATAATAAATAAACTGACAAGACACCACTGACCAATCATACAATCTAATAAAAAATTGTAATGTGTTGATTTAATTCGTTACTATGAAAGCAAAATAAGTAATATGTGTGATTATAAAAACAACCTTTATGCCACGTGACTTCCATTCTTCTAGAGTGCTTGCAACTTTCATTGCCCGAGCAATAGAATCATCCAATTCTTTGAATTGTACAAGACACTTCTTTTTCCAATATTCAAACATTGGTTTAGAAAAATCCTCTGTATTTTCAGAAATCCACAACCTTTGTCTTGTACGAGTTATAGCCACATATAGCTGCTTAAGTTCCGAACACAAAATATTGTGTTTGGAATCATTGAAACTTGGATAAGACTCAAGTTCTGCAGTTTCCAACATATCTTGTTCCTTCATATACTCATATAACACCCTCCATTGATTTTTCAAAGGTGAAGATCCAAAAAAATTGTGAAGCAATACATCCTGAAAAAGGACACACGAGAACATAAAAAAAGACATAATATACGAAATAAAAATAAATTAAATAAGATTTGTGACAACCTGAAACTCAAGGCCCTTGCACTCTAAAATGGTTAAAACAAGAGCATGTTTGCCTACATGGTCCAAAATTTCCTTACGAGCAGAATCATCTCGTACCAAAATTACTTGCTCTGCTCCAAAGCCAACAATTTTCCTACCCACATGTCCACTATTTCCAAAAATAGTTACAATTGCATTTTCTCTATTTCCACAATCAAGAACAACTGGAGCTTCACCATCTATCAAATTAGTCTCCGGTTTTAACACATCAATAGAATGAGGGAAAAAACGAAAAAGAAGCTCAATTATGCTCTGGGATAATTTTAGCACTCCAGCATGAGTACGGAAGTTCTGATTCAATAAGAAAATGTCTGAAATTTTCACTTTCTCCTTTCCTTGGTTATATGAGCTTCTCTTTGATTCACAGACAAACTTCTTGTAAAAGAGAGATTTAATATCCTGTAACCTGAAATCAATTCCCCTTGCTATTGTCTGTGCCGTATCCCCACAGAAAACAAAACCTTCTTCTACATTTTGGCAGACATATTTAAACAAAGCAATTTGACTGATGGTGAGATCTTGCACCTCATCAATGTAGACAAAGTTCATCTCATCACCCTCATAACCTTCCCTTCTCAGTCGACGATGGAGGTCAATAACAATATCAGCTAAATCAAATTCTCCTTTCTTCATCTTCATTTTTTCATAACTATGAAAAATATTATAAATCATCTCTCTTTTCGATTTGCTTAAACTTGAAGCTCCATTTATTGATAAGGAAAGATAATCATCACGGCTTAGCTTACCATCACCAGGCTCAGTAGCTTGAATACCACCTTTTATATGAGATATGATTTCAGTGAAAACTCGTGAAGAATCTAGCTTCTTAGTATATTGGGAATTGAAATGTGACCAATATAAAGAATTAAATCTATCATATGTCACTTCCTTATTCCTTATGAAGGTCTCCAAAGCAATCGATCTTACACCAAGATTTTGAATATGAGAAGATCGACCACTAAATCTTTGAAAATAGGAATTCCCCAAAGTTCCATCAAGCATCATTAGAAACTTTTGAAATGTTATCACAAGTGGATAGAAAGTGGATGGAAGATTAACAAAAGAATCTGGAATATTCTTAAACAATACTGCATCATCAAAATCAACATCTTCATCAATAGGACTGCTTTCAGCGGAAATATTGCCACCACATATGGATCTGTATGCACAGCAACATCCAATAATATTATATACCAATTAAACCATTTTACCATACACAAAAAATATGAAGTAAATGAAATTTAAGTCAACTCATTGGAAGTACATGAGGATCAAACTACTTTAAAACACTTCCACGGTTGCACATGATAAACTGATAATGGGGACAAGAGTTTAAGAGCTGAGATAGAGTTCCTTTAACACTGTTACATAATTTCTTAAACGGACAACACAATGAAAAAAATTATAATCTTATGAAAGAAACTATCCATAATCCGTATCATCACTACTAAAACTGCAATTCATGTTGCTTGTTTGGAGTGTCAAAACTGGGCAGAGCTATATATTTTATCTTATAAGGGCTGATGGCAATCGATGTTGGTAAATTTCAACAATATTAAATCATCTGACTGCAAAAATGAGTGGAGGATTTAAACATCTCAATAATTAGTATTCCTAACAAGTATTTCAATCAATAAATATACATGATAAAAAATAACAGCAATGTAGCATTGATAAAAAAATAGGTAAAAAAAATAAAATAAAGCAATATGCTATCACTATACTAGATCACAAGCTATTAAAATAGCCTAAATAAAACTATAATAAAAAAAATCTAAAACATGTCGGAATAAACATACATTACATAAAGAAAATTATACAAAATTATTCATATAAAACGTTCCAGACAAAAATGTCTCATTATCACCAAACTTCAAATAACTTTAAAATCAAAAGCAATCAGCAGTGGTGAATGAAATAAAAATGCCACAATCACAACAAAAATAAAAGGACAAGTGAAAATTTCTTGTGATATACAAGCTCCTTTATCTTCCTGATACATTTCTTTATTTTTGCTGAAATGACTAGAAGGTTACAAATAGCTTTTGACAACCAAATAACATTGACTTTTTAATTTATAGTACAAGTTTATTGATTGTTGTTTAAAATTATTTTTATTTAATTATATATAACTATATTATGTTCTTTCTTTAATATGCTTGCAAGGAGTCAACGAAAAGTAAAAAAGAATTTATTCAATTATCGTATTTCACAAATTATTCTATGCTTAACTATCATATTTGTAAGAGTGAAAGCCCAAATTAGTCCCTGAAAATTTTTTGGGATCCACTTTTATTCTTTAAAAAAAATAAATTAATCATTTAATCCCTCAAATTTACAAGCGTGGCACATATTAGTCCCTAAGTTTAGTTTCGACGTCCATTTACTTGCCTACGTATACTATTAATCATCCTACTTTGTCCGTTAGTGATCCTGTGTGGCCTATGATGAATTTCCACATTGAAAAATGAATGAAAAGTGAAAAGAGTGCATAATATCCATGTATTTTGGATTTTAAAATTATGCATTTTCCCCACTTTTTACTTATTTTCTACAAGGAAATTCGTCATAGGCCAAGCAAGACCACTAACGAATTAGGTAAGATGGTTATTGGAACACGTAGATAAGTAAAAGGACGTCGAAACTAAACTTAGGAACTAATGTATCCCACGCTTGTAAATTTGAGGAACTAAATAGTTAAATTATTTTTTTCGGGGACTAAAAGTGGGTTCTGAAATATTTTTAGGGACCAATTTGTGTCATCACTCTAATTGTAAAGTAATAATTTCAAATCCACACAAAGCCAAATTTCACTCTAGCTTTCTTTCCACATGAAAGCAGATTCCACATGTACAATAAAATAAAGAAAACATTAATAGAATTAGAAGCTCACCAATTAATTTTTTTTCCAGTTTGCCTAAACGTAGTATCCCAACTTTAAACATTCAGATTCAATATATTTGTATATTTCAAAAGTGAAATAGATAGAAACACATACAGATAATGGTGAGATGGACTCTAAAAGGGATTACTGCAAAATAGCAAGCTCATGCTAAATACAACATGACACGTGCCTGTCATTCATCTGAAAAGGAGAAAGAAAAGCAAATAGAAGAAGATTCACACCTTTTCATCCGAACAACATGATGTTTTACCGCTTGACATAGTTTAGGACTCACTGTTACAAATAACTGGCGTAAGACAGGCCTGTCATTCACAGTAGAACTCTCTTTATATTCTTTATCCTGATTCAAACAAGGAACTGCAGCACTATCAATTCCATATGCTTCTTCAACAGCCATATGGTGCAAGTTCTCCTTTTGAAATAACTTCATTGTCAAAACAGTGGTCTTTCCAGTACCAGAGCGACCCAATACAAATGTGCTTTTAGGAAAGAGGATTATTTCCCGTTCTTCGTCTGTTACTTCAAATGGAATATCAATTTCATTGCCATTACTGTCAGAAAGCAAGTGGCTAGCAACAACTGATGACAAGGAGTAGAACTTCATCAACAACAGACTCTCCTCGACCTTTGAATTCTCAACATAAATTCTTTGATCAGCACAAACACTTGATTCGGCAACATTACCATTATTACCAAGATTCTTAAATCTCATGATCTCTACTGACTTTTCCCAACTCATTGGAACCTCCAAATTCCTAGAAAAGAAGCAAAACATATTATATCAGTTAGCTGTTGTAGCTTAGGTCTAATAGAATACAACTTTAAAAGCACTTACCCCTCAAAATATTTCTCATTGCAACGACTTATAAAATCGTCAGTGTAACTTCCAAAAATATTATCAAGCCGCTTCACCAGTTTAGGGATATCCTCTAGAGGCAGTATATCCCATATCTTTAAAACTTGAGTGTACCTTGATTCTTTTACAATGTCCCTTGAACAAACAACATAGAGACCTTCAACCTTGAACTGCTTCAACATCTGCGATGAATTTCCACAAAGTATGTCCACTTTTATCCTTTTAGGTCTCCATCCACTGGAAAGTTTTAGTAAGAGGCTAATAGCCAACTTCTTTGTCCATTCTGACTTCAGTTTTTTAAATGATTTAAGGAAGTTATCACTGAAATGAATCTTCAAAAGCGTGGAAGGGTGGGAATGAGAACTATAAACGTCATACATATGATATGAATACAACAAGAGGAATAAAAAGTAAAACTACAACTTCGAGAATCCAAATACCTTCCACCTGGAATTTCTGAATAGGACACTATCAGCATTAAGCAAATCATCAATTTGATGCAGCTCTTTCTTGGCATCCCAGATAGTTTTTGCCAAATCCTCGTCTTCATCAGCATTGAAGAAACATTGACGCTTTCTAGCATCAAGCATCAAAGATTTCCAAACATTTTCCTCATTTGCAAGGATCTTTTCATTCCCCAAAATCCATAAGCAGTGCCTGTTGAATATCAAAGCACTAGCATTAGTCCATGTCTTACGACATGCAACAAAAAATTCGCACAAAAACAAATGCTAAACTCTACCTAGCCCTTGTAAGAGCAACATTACTCCTCTGGTGACTGGATATGAATCCAAGTGAAGAGATACCACTAGTTCTCACAGTTGATAATATAATTATGTCCTGCTCTCCACCCTGAAAACCATCAACTGTTTTAACATTCACGTTAAATCCATCATGCCTGTCATACTTCTGTCCAATTTGATCCTTGATTGCAGCAACTTGGGCAGCATATGGAGACACTATACCTATACTGAGGTTCTCCTTCGAGTTCAACCATGCTGCATATCAGGAAAAGGCAGAATATTAGAATTTAAAAAATGCGCACAATAACAAAGCAATTACTTCAAAAATAGATTCTTAATATATTGCATATTTCAAATTTTATCAAGCACCTGTCGATCCTTTTCTTTGGGCTATTTTGTCATAGTAGAAACAATTTAAAAACATAGATATTGCTTTTTATCAAAGTGGATCATGTTCTAAATACATGAATGTTAATGCATAAATACATAAAAAAATTAACTTGAAATGTTATCTAATGACAAACATTAAGCCGTGTGCAATCATATAGTTTTAAAATCAATGAATATTACCTTTTCTGACTTACATGCTTTTTTGCAAGGAAAAAGAGAATGCATTAACATTACAGATTACAACTGAGGAAAAAAATAGACCTTTTAAACAGTTTTTAAGAATTTTCATCACAACTGCCACCTCAACCATATTTTTACGGCTTCGTCCAGCATCACCATACTCTTCTCTGCCACCAATTACGTTTATGAAGGAATAGGGACCAAACATTGGCCCCGTGAGATATTTCTTTCTATAGTTCTTTCTACCAACATTTGGAGCATCAACAATTTGGTTTGAATAGAAGTGCGAATTTGGAAAGGAACTTATTGCTGGATGCATCCTGTACTGTATATTGAGAAGGTGATTTGGATGGTCCAACGAGCTCAGCCTCCCAAATAAGCTTCTTCCGAAACCAACTTCATAAGAAACCTTAGAGAGAATAACGACAAGCATAAATATTAATTCGCAATGGAAAACTTTGAAAATTAATTTGAGAAGATGGAGATACAGGGGCAGAGGATATTAAATTCAATAAAAGAAACAATTTTAGAATATGCATGAAAACAAAGTAGCTTGGCATACTTTACTTTCAACCATTGCTGGTAATTGGCGTTCATCTCCAACAAGAATAGCATGATTTATATCTGGAAGTAGCAGAGGTATGAGTGATTCAGATTCCGTTAACTGTGCAGCTTCATCAATCACCAAAATACTTAGAGGCTCCATGGCAACAGAATGCAGCTTAAAGGAACTAGAGGCAGTGGAAAATATCATTGAGGATGTTTGTAAACAGAACTCTCTAATTGATTCTTGATTCGTAAAATTTGGCAGGTTGAGTCGACCAAGTGAATCTTTAAGGGTTCTCAAAGAAGATAGGCATTCAATTCTCTTCTTGTACAATGAGTATTCAGCACCTATAAATGACTCAGAAGAAATATATTGCCTTTCTGAAGATAAAACCGTTTCCAATACTTCACAAACGATATTACTTCGGAACAACAAAGCTTGAAAGGAGTCAAGTGAGTGACTGAGGCAGACTAAATTTTCACAGTTATGTTCCAAAATGTAACTTCTAGCTACATGTGTACATAAGACAGAAATACAGTTTCTGAGTGGCGATGCTATAGAAATAAACCTTTCTCTCACAAACTCGAGAAAAGATATACATATCTCCTCACTACAGTCTGAAGGATTTTCATCTTTTGTCTTATCATCAATGTCCCCTTGCTGATTTCTTAACTCATTTTCAATAAAAATATGATAATTTGAAACACAATTTTCAAGAAGATCAATCATTGAAGCAAAACAATATCTCCAGCCAGTCTGTGGTGCAAAACACGATGTCAGCTGCTTGACACGATAATCCAAATATATGTCTTCAATGTCTGCACCAACTTTGAGACGCTCATGATTCCCAAACAAGAGCACATCTCCTAACGCACAGAACAAAGCATCAGATTTTCTAAATGATTCTCTCACCATGCTCAAGACTCGTGATGCCATTTCTTTAATGGCAACATTTGTTGGGGCACAAACAAGAGTCCTAAGATTCATTTTCAATAAAGCAAAAAGCAATGTGCCCAAAGTTTTGGTTTTTCCAGTTCCTGGTGGGCCCCAAATGAGATCCACGGTAGATTTATGATTGCAGTGAACGGAAGAAAGACATGCACGAATTGCCTCATATTGAGACCCGTTCAACTCAGATGATAATCTTTCAAGTGTTCTGCTATCCCTTATAGCATCACTCTGCATAGAGCAGGAATCACGACTTTGCTCAACCTGTGCACCACCATACATCCATCAGTTGCTGCAATAATAAAAAATAATAAAAAATAAGCTCTATTTTGAAATGCCACATAGTCTCCGTAACAATTAACAAAGAAAATATCATTTATTATTTTATAAACAATTAAGCGAGTTGGTGTGAATCTTGTCAGACATGAATAGCAACTCAGCTTCCCGCATTATACTTTCTAAAAAAGTGATACAAGTACTAAAATTAACCTGAACTTCATTACAGTCTTATGCTTTGGTGTAGATTAACACAATATCAATGTTTGACTGCAACAGCTTGCAATTTTCTTACAATGGAATAGAATAGTAAACATAAATACAAAACACTGACAAACCCATGACATAAAATTAAGTTTCTTACCAAATCAGCAGCACATAAAATTTTCTCTATTAGCCTTGAATTTCTGCCTTTTCCAGACATGTGAAGTGCATTCCATATTCTTCTGTTCGGGATTATATTTGTCAAAAATACCAAAAACAAAGATTTTTGTCCTACTTCATTGAGATCAATGTCTTTAGATGCAATAACTTTAAAAGTAGACATGATATCACTATCATCCTCCATTGCCTCCTCTGCAATCCCAGCTGACAATACAAAAGTCCACATCCTTCCTACCCTTTGTAAATCTTCTACCGTTTCAGGTTTAAAATCTGCCAAAACAAAAACATCTCCACTCAATGTTTTGTACAGCTCTTTTCCATAACCAGAGGACCTGTTTTTCCAGCTACTAGTTTTAACAGCATAAAATGTCTTCCCCTTTGATTTGGCCTCATAAAGAGAAATTACTTCAGCATAAGGTGCACTAGACAAGATTTCCATGCTTGAGCATAACTGTGCTCGAGTTTCTTCCAACAAGGGGTAGATATATGACCCAAAATAGTGATCAACAGAATTGAATGAAAGATCAATACGTTCTACCTGCAAAAAGCAAGGAAATTATTTTGAAATACTCAACTAGCATGTCATGTCTTTATTGTGTTAGTGGAATGCAATCTCTTCACCTAAATATCAATTGTAACTAACATCTGGTGCAAATTGTAAACAACATCTGGTGCAAATGCCAATGTATTAACAAACCAAACCCAGCATGTGAACTGGTCCAAAACCTTGAACAAATGCATAGCAATACTAGTAATAATGCTAAACTACAATTAACTTAATCATTGCACACAAAATATTTTTATCAAACATTTAGAAAAAAAAAGAAAAGAAAAATAACAGGCCCTGTAGTTTTTCTTGTTCTCCCTCTAACTCCATCTAACTATTCTCCTCACTGGTACATCTATAGGTCTTCTCCACACACGTCCAAGTCCACACAATATTCTTTATCCTATCTTGCTAGTGTTTCTACTTATCAAACACAATGTTTTCATTGAGTCTCTTGTTAGCTTTCAGCCTCATACAACACAGGAAGTCTTATAGTTGTGCAATCAAAATTTCCCTTAAACTTCATTGGTACTTTTCTATCACAAAAATTTAGACAAATTAAAAAAAGACGTGCAATAGTCAAATCCTAACCTGGTTCTTGTAAAGATCTTCATTGAAAATATCTTGAAGGGACCAAGAAAACATAATGTCTTCGAAACCATGACCACTATAAATGGCCGTCTTGTTGCATGAACTCCTATTCATCTTGTTTCCTTCCCAGGTGAGAAGTTCGATATTCTTGGAGTATCAGTGGTTTGATTAGAAACCTGTGAGACCCTTAAAACTGCATTGCATAGACTAAAAAAATTAGAAACAAACGGATTTCTTAAGAAGTAAGACAGCAGAAAAATGTGGATTTTAGCATGAGGTACCTTGGAAAGTGGTACGCCAGTGAAGTGTTACAGGAAATGCTAGATTCCTCATTATCCTATATTATTTGGTTATGTGCTTACATCCCTATACTTTTTTGCCTTACTCCCTAAGCTTTCTAGTGTCACTTTTATATGTTATTCTCTTGGCACTGGTTGGTGTGTGATGCTTTAGAATTAAGTTTTATAGTGGCTTTACAATTTGTAACTACCCAGGCTATACACTCCTTCCTCCCTTAATATAGGAACTTTTTGATGGATTTCTTAGTCTCAGTTTATAAGACCCTTTTTAAGTTATTATGTTGCATTAATTATTATTTTTTACTAAATTGCCCTTTGAAGATGATGAGTTAGGTTAATTGAGTGGGTGTTTAATTAATTGGAAAAAGTGGAATTATGAGTATAATAAATTTAAGGACAATTTGGGAAAATTGTATATAAATTTAATGTTATTAACTAGAATAACCAACTTTCTTAAGTGACGTGAATTGGTTAAAAGGTTCCTATATTAAGGGATGGAGGGAGTAGCATGCCCAAGTGGCTAACAAATGAATATATACCATTTTCAGAAAGGTGAATTCTTCATTACCATCCCAAATTTGGAGGTAATTTTTATCCTGCTTATTTGGCCCAATAACTGTTTGCCACATCAATTAAAATGGTCTATGTCAGATACACATCGGACAAACTTCTCTTTTTTATGTAAAAACCCATTCAACTTTTGTTTTTAACTTTTCATCCAAAGAGACCTTTTCAATTGCAAGAAAACTGTTAGTCTCCTCCACCCTAATCCACCACTGCATCCACGGTCTGCAAAAATGAATGGAAGAGCATTGTTTCAGATTCCACCACAATTCCCCCTTATAAATGGAAGAGCATTGTTTCAGCCCTAAGCACCATCATCTCTAAGACCATGATCTGCAAAAATCAAAGACCACCAATGAAATTCCACCTCTTACCTTAACCTAACTCTCATATGCAGCTTTTTATTCGGTTTTTGACGTTTTTTTTAGCGTAAAAAGTATAGCATTTGAATCCTGAATCATCAAATAATTATCCCCCGTCAAAAACCATTAGAAAAGGTGCCAAAATGTTTAAGAAAATGACCAAAAATGGTCGCAGGTCGCGCAAACCCGTTTCTCAGAATTCCGGATCTTTTCTAACCCGGTTGGAGGTTGGGGATGACCCAATGTTGCTTCGGCTTGTTACTTTAAATAAAAAGAAATGCGCTTTTTGACCAAACTGACTTACTTTTAGAAATTATTTACCAATATAACTTTGTTTTGAAACTATTTACCAAACTAACCCACTTTTAGCCACGTGGCATTTTTTTTTTTCTGACATTGAAAAACGCTATTTTGACTAGCGTTTTCTAAAAACGCTATTGTCAGTAGCGTTTTTACTAGATTGTGCCACGTGGCACAATCTGGCTTGCTATAAAAAAATTTAAAAATTTTATGTTTAGGCCGATACTAGAGGTGTCACCCGTCTGAAGCTGAAGATCTTCACCCGTCTGATATATCAGACGGGTGTCATCAGACGGGTGAAGAAATGTTCACCTATCTGATACATTTCTTCACATCAGACGGGTGAAGATCTTCAGCTTCAGAGGCCGACGTTAAACATAAAAATTTTAAATTTTTTTACAGCGAACCATGGCACAATCTGATAAAAACGCTGTTAACAGTAGCGTTTTTAGAAAACTCCAGTCAAAGTAGCGTTTTTCAGTGTCAGAAAAAATAATAAAAAATGCTACGTGACTAAAAGTGGGTTAGTTTAGTAAATAGTTTCAAAACAAAATTATATTGATAAATAATTTTTAAAAATGAGTCAGTTTGGTCAAATACCCAAAGAAATGATAGTCGTCTACACAAAGTTATTGTTAGTGTGTGGTTGATGTCCATTGGGTTATAGAGTTTTGTCACAAGTTCGAACCTCTGTTTTGCTGTTTTCTACATTTCAAAAATTTTATGACTCTTATCGTTTAATAAAAACGAAATATAAAAATGGTTGTGACCAGTGGGACTCGAACCTGATACCAGAATGTTTGCTAGAAAATTGACTACCACAAGACCAAAGTTATATCTGACTTGTTTATCTAGATATTTTAAATTAGTTCAATTTGTTAATATTAAGGTTCTGTTTGACAAGTCCAACAAACTAATTTGCAACCTATTTAACTAGCTTATAAGCTTGTTTGACTGAAATAGAGGTGTTTGATAAACAAACAATGGATCATTAGCTTATAACTTTTCTTCATAAGCTATTTTAGGTAGCTTATGACTTATAACTTATTGACTTTTCTCTTATTTTTACCCTTATTCATTTCATGATCTCACTTTACTATGCTCATCATAAATATGTCCTTTTATGTCATTTTACATTTATAAGCTAGTTCAATAACTAATTTTACCAAACACTTCAAATTCAATGAGCTAGTTTTTCAGCTATCAGCTAAAAATTAGATTATCAGTCATTTTTGCTTAACAGATCTTAAATGATTTTTTTGGACAAATATGATCCAATTTTGGGATTCCATTAATTGAAGAAAATGTATGCCGCCACACTGATCGATTCACATATATTTACTAGATTACATATTAATTTTCTTCAAGAGACAATGCATAATTAGGAATTAGGGACACGTTAACCGGCATCCAACACTCAAAATGGGTTCTCAATTCCTAATTATGCATTGTCTCTTCAAGAAAATTAACCTGTAATCCAATAAATATTTGTGAATGGATCACTTAGGCGGCATACATTTACTTCAGTTAATGGAATCCCAAAACTGGATAATATTTGTCTAAAAAAATCATTAAATATTAACAAATTTAACTAATTTAGAATATCTAGAGAAACGAATAACATACATGTTAGCTTTTGGTCTGGTGGTTGTCAATTTTCTTGTCAATATAATATAATGGTTTAAGGTTTGAGTTCCACTGGTCACATCCTTTAAAACATATTAGTTTTTTTTAAACAGAATAGTCATAAAAATTTTAAAATGTAGAAAAAAGAAAGGATGAGATTCGGAACTGTGACCAAACGCTACGACTCAATGAAACTCAACCACCGCGACAACAATAATCTTCTTTCAATAATTATCATTTCTTTCTATTTGAAGTAGAAAAACGAAGCAACATTTGGTCAGCCCCAACCTCTAGCCGTGTTAGAAAAGATCCGAAATTTTGAGAAACGGATCCGTGCGACCCGCAACCATTTTTGATCGTTTTCTTGAACATTTTGACATCTTTTCTAATGGTTTTTGATGGGGGTTAATTATTTGATGATTCAGGATTCAAATGATGTACTTTTTATGCTAAAAAAAAAAACGTCAAAAATCGAATAAAAAGCTACATATGGGGATTAGGTTAAGGTAAGAGGTGGAATTTCAATGATGGTCTTTGATTTTTGTAGATCATGGTCTTAGAGATGATGATGCTTAGGGCTGAAACGACGCTTTTCCATTTATGAGGGGGAATTCTGCTGGAATTTGAAATGATGCTCTTCCATTCATTTTTGGAGACGGTGGATTAGGGTGGAGGAGACCAACAGTTTTCTTGCAATTGAAAAGGTCTCTTTGGACCAAAAGTTAAAAACAAAAATTGAATAGGTTTTTACATAAAAAGAGAAGTTTGTCCAATGTGTATCTGATATGGACCATTTTAATTGATGTGGCAAACAGTTATCGGACCAAATAAGCATGATAAAAGTTACCCTCAAATTTGGGGTGATACGAAGAATTCACCTTTCAGAAATCTCTTACTCTTCTTCTCTCTAAAATTCATTCTCTCTCTAAAACTCTCTCATTGCTCATCAACATCGGAAACTTATTATGCCATTAAGTTCCCAGTAGTGAGTAAGGATCATCATTGGTTAGTCCCTGAAGATCCAAAACCATTACAATTGCAGTGAACGATCAAATAGAAATTGAAGCGATGGAGTGTCTGACCCGGAAGATCACAGAACACAACACAGATACACTGAACAAGCTTGATCAACTCGTGGCAGGCTTAGATGTCAGAGCTCGATTGGGGCACCATCATCATCAGGGAGTTCATCCATGGGCAACCAACAAACCCCAAGTACAACCCAGGATCGCAATGTATCAAGGGTTTCAGAAATTGATCTCACCAGAATGGATGGGTTGAAAGTTTACGAAGAGGAAGGTCAGCAGCGAGAACTTGGCATCCTCACTGCAGCCCCAACCACAATTCCGACCCCAACGTATCAGCTCCATTTTTCTTCGATCCGGGAAAGTGCACAGAGAAATCACAGATTGAAGACAACACCGCCGCAGATCCNCAATGATAACTTGTTATGCTACGAAGGCTCAGTTCAATGATGTTGAGAAAGTATTTGAGCAGATGCCTGTAAAGGGTTTGGTTTCTTACAACTCAATATTAGCTGGGTACACACAAAATGGGAAAATGCATGTGGCATTCCAGGTTTTCAAGAGGATGGCCAAGAAATTAAGTGGACAAGTGGTTTATTTGGTTTTGGACTTGGCCGTGAAATTGAGCTTGTAACTTTTTGGGTATGGACTTGGCCAACAAATTGAGCCTGCAACCAATCATACTTATGATGCTCTCTTGAAAAACCTCACAGTTATAAGGTTATTTGCTTCTGAAATTCTTTTTCCAAAGGGGTATATATGGCCTGTAGACTCAGACCTTTATCTGCAACCACAGTCTCATATTCTCATAAAAGTCTATTTTGGCAAAACCGACTTCCCTTTTATGTTTAATTTTTTTTTAAAAAAATTATGTTGAGAAGTCGGAATTGGTAAAGTTGGTTTCTCAACATGGTTTTTTTTATTTTTTATTTTTTTTTTTTAAGTTTTTAATTTATTTTTGTTAAAAATAAATAAAAAATTAATTTTTTGTCAATTATTAATAATGCTAATTTATATGTTAATCTTAAAATTAAAAAAATTAATGCTGTTATTAATTATGTTAATTATTTTTTCCTCATTTATTTCATTTTTTATTGTTTTAAAAAACTAATTATGGTAATTAATTATGATAATTAAAATATAATAAGAACTAAAATTATAACTAAAAATAGTAATTAAAATTTATTAAAAATTTATTACAATCATTTATTAGAAAACAAACATTTATTCTCCTAAGTGGTGTCCCATCCCACACCGTGGAAGTCGTATGTTACGTGCTGGTTGTTCTTCATCACCGGCAGTCGGCTCGTCTTGTTGCGCAATCTCATTGAAATTAAGATTGGGCGGGTGGCAGCGACACATCCTATCTTTGTTCACTAATATATGACGTTGAAGAGCTAGCAATGTCAGTTTGGTTGGGGAATGATGAAACGCCAAATGAGTACATATTTTGCATATAATCAGCCGTTGATTGTGGCGTTCCAATGTTTACACCAATAGGTTGCTAATAAAATCTCCTTCACTGGATGTGAAGGATTGTTGACGATTGTCAATACATTCAGGAGCCTCTTGTTGTGTGGGAGTATAGACAAATGAATGTCGTGGAGGTTCGGGGTCTTGGTATTACATGGTGTCACTGACCGGGGGGCTGGGTGGTCGAGGTGTATTACGCCTTGCACGTCATTGTGTAGGCACATGTTGTGTTGCACCTGATGTTTGGCCAACACTCACGTTACGTCCACCTTATTCGCCCCTTGGGTCTTGCAATTGTTGTGGAACAGACAGGTTAGGGATTGAGTTTTGCCAAAACCACGCCAAGTACTCCTGGGTTGGAGACACATGACCCTGAATAAATTGCCCTATTAAGAGGTTATTTCTGCGTTCCCTCCAAATAAGGAGCCACACAACATGCTTTTTTGCCCAGTTTGCGAAATTACCTCTCATGTCTATATTATGGACGTCATCCATATTTTGCGATGCTTCCGGTATGTCCTGCCATAGGCCAAATTGGAACTTTACCCTGTCCGTTTGATGCCATTCTATAACTAAGAAACAAATCAAAACGGTAAAGGCAGTGCACATTCTGGAATCCCGAAATGCATCTTCTAGTAGGTAGTTCTCAAGACCTTTGTATAGCATCCATAGAAACTGCAAAATTTAACCTTGTTAGTAAAGTGACAATACACGATGTAGAAAGTGTAAGTAACTATATTGAACAATGACAATTTTAACCTTGTCAATTCCCATGTGATCCATCAGTGACCTGTACCTGATAATATCACAGTGAGGAGTTCTAGCATATTGTAGTCCCCCTCCACTCCATCTAGTAAAATACATTTTTAGGTGAGTGTAATTATTTTACAAATTAATTAAAAGTTTAGTCTGAAATTTTTTATTTACCGTTTTGCTAGTGGAAATGTTGGCTCACGGTTGCAGGTGCAATGAACGATATGCGATAACATACCCAAGATTGTAACAGCAATGCACATCCACCCATAGCGCGTGCAACTGGTATGGTTGCACGACACATTTCTCTGTAGAGAAATGCTAAACATGCTTAACCCCAGCTGTAGCGTCCAGAACGTTGCAGATCTGCCAACAATGGTAGATACATAAGGTGAACTCTGCCAACTGATTTGTCGGGCATCAAGACCCCTCAATTTAGCGTAAGATGTATGCTCTACAACGGGTTTC